>CM029387.1:19330220-19470220 GCA_017165825.1 Hepsetus odoe
CGTCCTTTAAACCTTCCCTTTCACTTTCCCTGGGCTCCGTCTGTCACTCCTGCCACTCTTCTCTACCCACTGCAACCTGCCTGCACTTTCTTCTTCACCTCTCTTCCACACTCGCCGTTACTCCGCACTGTTGACCAAGTATTTAAACTCCTCCCACATTCGACACCTCTACTCCCTGCATCCTAACCACTCCGCTGTCCTCAATTTCATTCACATTGAGTAAAAAATAAGACTATATGTGTAGTAGGATGTTTTTTTTTTATCTGAAGAACTGCACTCAATATTGAAATGTACTATAATGTTAACTGTTAACATCCATTAATGATCAAATTATTCAATTTTTGGCCACATTAGTAGGCGTGGTACCAGGACAGCGTTATTATTGTTGTGTAAATTGTACTTTTCCAAATCATTACTTGAAAAACTAGGGATTTCGTTAAAAAGAGTCTGAATAAAGACCCGGGTTGGTTGTAAAATGTAAAAAAATAAAATAAATAAATAAATAAATAAAAATTGTGAAACCAACTAATAGTGTGGGTGGTGGTAGTGGTCTAGTGGTGGGTACTTGCCTACAGACCTGTGGGTCAAGGTCCCAGTTTGAATCCCACCTCTGCTTTCTACACCACTGGGTCCCTAGGCAAGACCACGCCAACCTGGGTGCTCCAGGACTGTCCCTGTAATCCAGGGCCATTAAGTCACTCTGGATAAGAGCGTCTGCTAAATGCCGCGAATGTAAATGTAATCGGAGAATATCTATCATTCACACTGTAGTCATAAGGAGTCGGGGGTGCTTTTAAACTCCTTCAGAAACTCAGAGCAGAGTGGCGAGTCATTGATTGGCTTCCTGCTAAACACCCCTAAAGCAGCCGTTTCAATCTTTATCTCTGTATATTTATAGAAGGCTGGAAAATGGTGATGTAAAAATGAATTAAGATCATTTTGGGAAAATGTTATAATTGGAACTCGGGGGAGAAAAGGAAAAAATTAGGATCCTTTAACTGGTTATAGTGCTGGGCCTGGGTGATGTGGAATAAATGTTGCATCGAAGCTTTTTGGTGTTGAGTGTTTTGTGTATGATACTCAGGAAAAAATGTGGTAGTCGTGGCAAATTTAAGAGTAGCTATTATAAACTCTGGGATTTTATATATATATTTATATATATAATGATATAAAATCCCAGAGGTTATCATCGTTAATCTTTTACAGCAGCACACCAATCGGTGTGCACCGAAAAGCTTCGCTGCCACATTTATTCCACATCACCCAGCTCCGGTGGTGTGCACTATTTATACACACCAGGGGATTAACTTGTGCAAAGCCAATTAAATGCAGTTCTAATCAGAAGTGCAAAGAAAAATATAAATATAGGAAAAGCGCTTAGGTGTTTCTTTCAGCACATTCAGTGTTCTTGACCGCTGAGCAGTGTGAACGAATGCTGATACAGATGGACCAGATGTAGAGGAGCCAGTCGGGGCTAACGAGGAAGTTGGGCGGTGTTGGTGAGACAAGGCCAGGATCGGGCTCGAGGGCTCAAGTCCAGACCCGCATGTTGCCCTCAGGTATCTTTGAGCAAGGTACAATCCCCATCACTGCTCCCTGGGCGCTGGATAAGTGTGTGGGTTAAATGTAGAGGTTGCGTTTGGTTGTGGTTCACTGTGTGCTGTGCTGTTCACCATGGCAAATAATGCTTGTCTTCCTAAGATGTGTATAAGAGACAGATATATATATATATATATATATATATATATAAATAAAATATTTATTTTTTATATATATATATATATATATATAATATCTCTGCTGTAGGTAGGAGCGATTTAATTTGCCACATTAAATAAACCTCACAATTTATATTAAGTAGCATCTGTCAATGGAATATGGTAATGTTGTGAAAATTCTTTATCAGGACGACCCTCCCGCCCAGCCTTACCCCTTTGGGGACAGCAAAAGTCCAGCACCAGGAGCCACTTCTTCTTTAAGTGTATGTTTTTTACGCGCTCTGGACGAACGAGCAGCCGACGGGCGATCACTTCCCTTTCTCGCCGCCCCACAGTTCGGCTCCAGTGGGCCTGAAAATGCAAAGGAGCCTGAGGCTGGCTGGGAGAAAACCCCTGCGTCGTTGTTTATGCAGCGCAAGCAGAGCCGACTGCTGCTGCAGCTGCAAGCGAATCACGTCAGAGTTCAAAAGAAAGTAGTGAAAGGGGCGGGTCTGGTGTTAAGAAAACCCTACGAAAGAGGCGGCAGCCTCACTGAGGTGTGTGTGTGTGTTTTTTCATACGTGAGGCTAGAAGAGATAAGAGCTGCTCAGGAACAGGATGTCAGAGCCGCTGCTGCACTCAAAGAGCGGCTGATTGACAGCAGCTTTTACACGCCGTCCCGGAGACGAAGATGGGATCTGGCCAAAAAGAGCCAGAGTTTGATTTCAACTTTCTTTTTGAGTACGGCAGCCGAGGAGACGAGATGGAGACACAGAGAGGTGTGCTGACAGGTGGAGTGTGTGTGTGTGTGTTTGGACGTCCCGTATTTGAATAGGCTTTTATTATTATTATTATTATTATTATTATTATTATTATTATTATATTGTTTATAATGGTGTATAATAGATGTTGCCAAATGGGGACGACTTAAAACTTTTATTTTTAGATGAATTATCCAATCATATGCCATACCCGTGTGGGTTGCCAAAGTGTAGAACTCAAGAAAGTTGTATTCTCTACATTGTCATGCTTTTATTTTAATCACGTGGCTTTTAAATGACACTTAATAACGTTTCTCATGTATTACAGGTTTATTTGGGATATTTAAAAACATTTTAATCGCCACTCTACGTTTCTTTTTTTGCTGTGTACCATCAGAAGCAATTCAAAAACGGCTTCATTTTTCTGTTAAAAGAAAGAAAGTTGAGAAGGGAAGGGAAAACTATTGTCTTTTTTTTTTACTTTTTCTTGTTTAGAATTTCACTTCTGTCGCTGTTAAAATGGTTTACCACTTGAAATTCAAAATGCAGAAGTTCTGTTCAACCACAAAACCTATTGAAGAATTACAGATTTTAATCTGGAGTGCATCTGCTGCTGGAAATAGTCTGTCATGAACTAATTTTAGCTGCTCTGCCCACGCATTCAGTGGTGCAAGTCAGGTTCATCGTTTCACGTGGTGTCCTGTTTGCGTACGGCTGCGGTTTGCAAATATAGAACAAGCTGGAGGGGACTGCCAAAAAAATGCTTCACTGCTCAAACCAAGAGCAGAGCTTTTTCTAAATGGATGCATTGGTATTTTCCTAAACGAAGGCAATTGAACCCTTTCTTTGTCCAGTGGAGAACATTTTTATCCGGCTGACTGTAAGTCAGGGTTCCAGTGGAGTTACCTGGAGTTACCTGTTACCTGCGTTTTTCATTTTATTAAACAATTTTCACTTTAAAATTCATAGAAACAAGAATTCAGAGCTTTTCATTTTCTATAATGCTTGGATCTCATTCTGATGCCTGTTTAAATTGGCTGACTCCCAAAAATAGGGTAATTTCTTGCAGAAAGTTTTAGAAATGATCATTTTAAATTGGTGTTCGGAGCTAAAACAGGATTATTCCTAGTAACGAGATGAAAAGCGGGCCACTGTTCAGCCTTGTGGGCGTTCATGCTTTTTTTTCTATTATTTTTCCAATTCAGTTGAAAAATGTATTTGAAACTAAGAACATCTTTCCTTTTCATTTGCAGAGGCTTTTAGCTACGCACCCAACGTGAGCCTGTCTCTGCCTCTGGGAATGGGGAATCCCTGCCTGGCGTCTCAGTACCACAACCTGCAGACCGGCCCGGTCATCTCTTCCTGCCACCAGACAAGCTATGGTATCCATGACAGCGCCATTGGCCCAGGTTATTACCTGTCCCATGGTCTCAGGCCCAACGGGGCTCCGCCTCTGGAGAGCCCCCGGATCGAGATCACTTCTTATGGCCAGATGTCCGAGGAGGAGGTGGAAGAGAGTGGCATTATTGACCCCATGGCCAAGCGGGTCAACATCGTGACGTTGACCCTCCCCAACATTGAGGGTTACCGGGACCCCAGCTGCTTAAGTCCAGCCAGCAGCCTGTCCTCTCGCAGCTGTAACTCAGAGACCTCGTACGAGTCCAGCTTCTACAACTACGATAACTCGCCCCAAAACTCGCCCTGGCAGTCACCCTGCGTCTCACCCAAAGGCTCCTCCTCCTTGTTGTCCTGCCCTCATGCCCCTGGCTCCGTCCAGTCTCCTCACCAGTCACCTTCCACGTCTCCACATGCCACCATAGCCAATGACGACAGCTGGACCGCCGCCGCTCCTCGTAACTCGCGCCCCAGCTCGCCAATCTGCAGCGCTGGCAGCCACGGCAAGCGGAAATACAGCTTCAACGGCGCCCCCTACAGGCAGCCTGCTTTCTCTCCCAACCAGTCGCCTGGTGCCTCGCCACAGGGCTCCCCCAGGCTCAGCAGAGTCGATGAGACTTGGCTGGGCACAACCAACCAATACACCAACTCTGCCATCGTAGCCGCCATCAATGCTCTCAGCACAGACGGCCTGGCCGACCTCGGCGAAGACGTGCCCTCCAAATCCCGCAAGACCAACCTGGAGCACAGTCCCACCATGAGCCTGAAGGTGGAGGCGGTGGGAGACGAGATGGTCACGAGCACTGAGCTTTGCCAGGAGGACTACTCCAGCACTAACCGTCTGCCTTTCAAGAAGGAGAGCTACTGTGCAGGCTTCCTCGATGTGCCCCCGCACACTTATTCCTGGCCCAAACCCAAGCCTTACATCAGGTACACAGATGAATGATGCAGCAGATTATGGGGAGACGTCCGGGGGGGGGGCTGTAAGGATGCACTGGGAATGAAACGTAGCACAATGTCAGATGGCGTCCCACATAATAGGTACGATTTGTCCGAAATGATGATGTTTCACAAAATGTGTGGGACTAGTCACTAAAACAAGCCAATAAGAAACAGTACAGTGTGCAGGTTTAGCTTCATATCCTTCATAATACAACATGCAATAACGTGCAGAACGTCTTTTGGGGGGAAAATTATATTTAAAGTCACTTTTTTTTGGGAAGGAAACATGTTAGTGTTCAAAAACACCACCACTTAAAATAGAACAGAATTCATTTTTAATATTTCAAGGGTAATTAAACTATGCATAGGGATTTTTTTTTTCCGAATCTCTGTATGACAGTCTTTACAGTTATCAGTAACAGTAACAAAAGGGCTGAAATTAAAATTGTGGTTTGAAAAAGTGGAATTTAATTTTATATATATATATATATATATAATGACACAGAAATTGTGAACTGCCAGGTTGGTATTTGGTGCTCAAATTACAGGTCAAAAATTTTATTTACTATTAGAAATGCTTAATTTTACTAACTCATTGCATTTAAATTTCAGAAGTTACAGTATGTCACGTATCTGTTCAGCTTCCCTTTAAATGAAATCGTGTGAGCTTGAATTTAACTAATGCATCCCACTGCCTGAGCACGCAGAGATCAGGAAGTAAACCTGTTTTCTTCTAATGTAATGACTTTTTGGAATCAAATACTCTCTGCTCTCCACAAATCCTCGTTTAATAAAGCTCACAGGCTGCTCTTGTCCTAAAATACTGACAACAACTGCGATCACAGTTCACTGAGATGTGATTTATAGTGATAATGATAACTCATCCGCTGCTAGGATTGTGTAATTGGGTGGAAGTGGTAATCCGTCTCTCTCTAATGCTGCAGGAGGCAGTCTGGAGCGCGTTCACATGTTCGGCTTTCTTAGTTTTGATTTATAATCGTGTTAGATTCAAGCACATGGTGACGTTTGGGGGGTTGATTTGAACGTAACAGGAGGGCCACAGCCGGGTTGATTTCTGAGGTTCTGCATCCGGCGACGGTCTCCAAATGTGAAAATGAAAATTCAAAATTGACATGCTGCGTATTTTCTCCAGTGCTTGTTTTAATTTTTTTTTTAACTTAAAATATATGAAATGATTGGTTTTTTTTTGTTGTTTTTTTTTTTTACTTAAAGTATGTGTCTGTTTGGAATAAGCAGAGTTTACTTTTTACTTTGTACCTTCAAAGACCACAGTGGGCGCAGCTTCAGATAAACGCATGAAGACGGAAAGCTTTTCTTTGAAGTTCGGTAACATTTCATGAATCATGTTCTAAAGGGTGCTGCAACGTGTGTGTGTGTTTGTGCAGATCTGTGTGCATGTGTCTGGGTGTTTCTAGTTGCCATAGTAACCTACACACAAATATTCCCTTTATTAGTTTGTTATGATTCCCGTTTTTAACAAACCTAAGGCTACACTAGAAGTATGTGTGTGTGTGTGTGTGTGTGTGTGTGGGTGGGTGTGTGTGTTTGTACGTTTTCCTGCCGGAAGTCAAGTGGTTGGTGGTGATAGTGGGGAACAGGAAGTGATGGTGTCAGTGCTTATGGCGCTGGCTGCAGGTTCCCTTGCCCCTCCTCTGCCCTCGGACTGATTCTCGAGGTCGCGCTCAGACGTGCTGATAAAAGGCTCGAGGGAAACTGGTTCGTCTCGGGTCAGCGAACACGCAGAAAGTTCCGAGAGGATGCCTGAGATTGCTGCCACTTGAGCCACCGGGTCGCCGCCTCACGTCGGGCAGGCATCCGGACGCAATGAAATCTCGTTCCGCTGGCATGTGTTCACACTGGATAACCGTGCCGCTCATGTGGGAACGTGTTCTCCGGCTGCTCTCTCTGGACCGTGACGACAGAGAGACAAAAACAAAACAACACGCTGCTGCCAGTCTCACTTTCCCCTCCGAAAAAAAGCATCGGGGATGGACTTCATAAAATACAGCTTTGTAATGTTTTTCTAATGTATTGTTTCATTGCGTTAGTAAAGGTCCGATCAGGAGGTCCCTTGCTGTCCGAAAGCATGGCGCAGTCCGAGTGGAGCACATGCTTCCTGCATTAATTGCGATGAGGTCTGCAATTAGGCTTTGAAAACAAAGCTCGTCAGGCTGTGACAGTTTATTAGATTAGAGGCAATGAAACGGAGGAGTTCAGATCCACAGAGCAGGAAGAAAGTCTTGATTTTTAGCACTCCCAGTAAAGCCCGCGAGACTGCGCTTAATCCATAAATCTCAAGGACCTGCTCTGTTCTCTGATTGGCAGCCCATCCCAGCCGGCTCTCGATTGGCAGCTGCCGTCCTGTTCGGGTCCGTACAGCCTGCAGATCGAAGTGCAGCCCAAATCCCACCACCGGGCACATTACGAGACGGAGGGCAGCCGAGGAGCGGTGAAGGCCTTGTCGGGAGGACACCCCGTGGTGCAGGTACCCCACCCTTATACACACCGTGCACCCTTCAGCTAGTGTAATTCAACACAGGACAACTATGCTGCCATTGTTTTTACCTGACCCGGCACACAAAAGGACGGTCCGTTTCTGATGCTTGTTCTACTCCTTTCTTCTAATTATTAGGTTTGTCATCATATGGTGTGTGTAAAATGCAATCTGATAAACCCTAAATCTAGATTTTTATTTTAATCTGTCCCAGTGCTGCCAACAAGAAAGGAAGGCTTGTGCATCCTTTATATTGGCAAAGAACGGGGCTGCAAAATATGGAAATCCAATCAGATTGGAGACTTATGTACATATATCAGTGTCAAAGACAGAAACACAAAACTGAGGTTTAATAATGATGAATTATAATTTGTTTTCTTAAAGCCTCAAAAACATCACAGAAAGAAAGGAAGGAAGGAAAATCTTGATTATGGGCCGTTTACACTCATCAGGAGCTCTGATTGGTCACCCTGTCAAAAACACTGATGGGTTACAGGTTCATTTGCATATTCCAAAAAACACTGCAGAGAGCAGTATAGCAATTAAAGGACCGTTTCTTTTGTACAGTTCCAGTAGAACACAGTAGGACGCAGATTCTAAATGCATTTAAAGACGTCTGTGTGGCATGCATGCACCGCAGCTCATCTGGTGATTGATTTCAATGTCGGGTGTGATGGGATGATGGCAAATGTTTGTTAAAATATGCTAAAGGCTTGGTGTAGGATTGGAGCCCAGGCAGTAAAAGTAGATTTAAACCTCAGATTTACCGTGGATCCATAGATGTATCTCCCCCATTTTAAGAAATGTAAGAAAGTGTGGTGTATAATCAGCAAAATAGTGTTTAAAAAGACATTTTCATCAAAAAAAAAAAAAGCAGCGTTGCCTCACTGTCAGAGAATCCCGGTGCACTTCTCCTTAATCTCCCCAATAAATCAACTGCAACTGGCTCTGCGTTTTGTTTCAGGAGTGACTCCAGATTAAGCAGCGCCGTATAATTTTTTTTCGGAAGAAACACAGTACGACTGCCGCCCTGTTACTTATTTATAAAAAGTCTCGACTTTGTCAAACTGTTTGAGCTTGGTGACTACTGGAGCCCTCAGTAAGGGCAGGCGTGTGTTCCAGAGTGACAGAAAGAAAGAATGAGCAAGAAAAAGGCAAGTGTGTGTGCCTGTGAGTGACGTGTGTGTGTGTGTGTGTGTGTGTGTGTGTGTGTGTGTGTGTGTGTGTGTGTGTGTGTGTTATTAATGGCCCATGAAGGCCGTAGTCAATCGTCCACAACACGTGGTTTGAGTGAATTGCGGTGGCGCATATTGACGCAATTAGTGCGGCGCAGGAGCCCCACCTCTCAGTATTGTGCTTGGCAGACCTTGAAGGGCCCACGTCACTCTCACCTGCGTTACCTAAACCAGAACACACTCTCTCACTCACTCTCTCTCACTCTTGCTCAGCTAAACTTGCCCTACAACTCTGCTCCTAGTTACCCCTGATGGAAAGGCCACTTGTGTTCTTTTTTGTGTTTGCGAGTGACGTGTGCAGCTATGAAATCAATATTTAATATATTTGGACAGAAACTCTGCTGCGGTGCTGCCGTCTCTCGGTTGGGACAGTAGTCGAGGCGTTGCAGCTGTTTTCCGAACGCTTATTTTCACTCCAATCAGACACGGGCGCTTTCACTTCTCAGCACAGCTGCTGTTCGGCGGCCAGTTTCAAACCCAATTCATCAACTCTCAGGTGTTATTTATAAGCCATTTCCTCCCCACCAAAAAGCACGTCTCGCTGCCGAAGGTGAATTTGTTAACACAGGCCCAGCAAGGCCTGCCATGATCTTGGCATTCTGAGCTGGACCGGGCTGAGCTTGTGCCACTCCATCACTCATTCTGTGCGGGTGCAGTTTGTGTTGCGCAATAACAGGAGTTTTAACCAAAAAAATGAAAAGAAGGAGGAATCATTGAGCGTGTATGATATTCCCCCCCCCCCTTTTACTTCCCCCTTTAAACCACGTTTATCATTTTGAAAGTTATTTTAAACTTTTTTTTAAATAAAAAAAAGTCTTACAAAGTTGGCTGGAGATTTTGTCATGATTTTGCAATCTCCTGATCTAGGATCAGTTTGGCTTTTTACTGTCTAACTTCTACAGTTTGTGCAAGTTGAAAAAACTGATCAAAGGTCAGTTTTAAAAGGTGTATGGACCAAGAACCTCACTGAAATGATTTAACACTCCTCAATTTTTTTCCTTTCACACTCACATGGTTAACGTTTTTTCTTTTTCTTCTCTATGACATGATGTCTTAACTGTTCCACTTTGGACAAAAAGTCTGAAAGGGAGCCAGATGAGGTCTCACCTTGCAGCCAATCAGAGATGACTTGCTGCTGGGACCTCTGTTAGTTCAGGTAGCTGTGCTGTGGGGAAGACAAGTTACAGCTTAGTCACGCTCTCCTGGCAGAGCGGCATTCAGATCATGGCTCTGCTGAGTTTCTCTGCTGAGACACTCTAAAGAACAGACCTGTCAAAAAGGGTTCCCTGGATTATTGCCATAGAAGAACCTTTTTGGAAACCTAAAGAACCGTTCAGTCGATGGGACCATTTTTGTCCAAGTGAAAGTGCCACTTTTCTAACCAGGATCTCCAAAAACCGGTCCAAACTTTTTGAGATATTTGTTTTACCTCAGCCAGAGGCCTGTTCTTCACCAATCCGCCGTAACATCTCAACCACCTGCCGAATATTGTATAGGTCCGCCCTTTGCTGCCCAGACAGCTCTGATCCATGGAGTCATGGACTCCACATGACCTCTGAAGGTGTGCTCAGGTTTCTGGCACCCAGAAGTAAGCAGCAGATCCTTTTAAGTCTTTAATATTGTGTTTTTTGTCCAGCACATCCCACAGATGCTCAATCAGAGTGAAATCTTGGGAACTTTTATAGCTTAGCCAGCACATTTGACACTTCGGCTTGTTTCTCGAACCCTTCCAAGACTTTTTTTTTTTTTTTTTGCATTATGCTGAAAAAATGAGGCTGTTGTACTGCAAGGTTTCCCAGCAGATCATTGCCCAGAGCATCAAACCGCCTCTACCAGCTTGCCTTCTTTCCATCCGGGTTCCATCTCTTCCTCAGGAAGGCAATGCAAAAGAAAATAAAATGTGATTCCTCAGACTTGGCCACCTTTTTCCTCCACCTTTCAGAGCCAGATGGAACTTTTTTTAGCAATTCATCCAACAGTAGCCCCTCTTTGAGGTCAGACTACATGGTCAAGCCTTCCTTCCACACAGAGTGAAGAGCGAACATCAGAGAGCCTCAGATGTTGCATAAGGACCATCCCACAAGACCTTTCAATTTGAAAATGCCATCTAGAAATCCCAATCTGGTTTTTGCTTTTGGATTTGTTGAAAAATATATTTCAGCCCTCCACAAGTAGCAGTTTATCAAGAGCAAAGTTATTTAGTTCAGCTGTCACATATTGGCCAAGTGGTATTCTCTTTATATGGCTGGAGAGGGTAATGCTTGTCTACTTGAAGTGTTTTAAAACACTTGTTGAGGACGTCGATGAGTAATGTTTGTTTAGTTTAGCTTATGCTTTTTGATTCTGGTTAATCCTCAAGTATGTACAGGAAGGAAGCTGATTTAGGAGTTCGTTTATTTCTGTTTTAGAAAAAGCCAGTACATTTTAAGAAGGCTCGTATTAGAGCGTGTAAGAGGAGGATGCCCTCGGCGGGATGTGCAGCCATGGAGAATGACAGCATGGGGGTCGGGTGTGGGGCATGAAGAGTCATCATGCAGGCAGCTGAGGCTCAGCAGGGTTGCCACCCTGAGGGACAATCTGCTTCCTGCTGATTAAGGACCCTGTGCCCCAGTGATGCCCCTCAGGGGAACTGGATGGGGAGGGGGTTGAGCAGGAGTTCCACAGCCCATCTGATGCCATTGAGCCAGGTCTCCAGGGGAGGTCACCTCAGTGATGATGTCAATTCTGGTGAAGCACCCAGAAAAGCACACCCAGGTCAGTCCATGTGCTGACAGCTCACTCCAAAATAAATCAACATGCTCTTTTAGGCCAGTTACATGTTCCCAGAGGGTAGCAGCATCGTGCTGAAGGTTCTTGATGCGCTTGCTGTGCAGCAATAGTATAATTTTCACTGGAGCTTTGAGGGGGGGGAAAGGGCGCGTCCCCTCTGTCCTGGCCCGCTCCTGTGCTCATTAGCTATCATCGAGGTTCTGAAGCACTGCCGTGATGAACGGGGGTGTTTTTCTAACCCCTTCCAGGGCTGCTGCCAAACACACAGGCTCCCCTTTGTTTAGGAAAGTTCCTTTCGTAGAGCTGACATCACTCTCCCTCTCCACCAAAACCACCCGCCGGTCACCAAGGCTGCTGAGAGGAGAGCCCGGCGCTGAAAAGATGCCCCACCGTGGTGGAAATCTCTGCACTTACGGAGCGCAGCGGTCTGTGAACTTGGCCACTTGGTGCTTCTTTGCTTTCTTACAGTGTTCTTTATTCCTCCGTTTGCCAAGCCCTGCTTTCTGTAGCTTTCATTTGCCCGTCTTGCTAGCGATGGAGGCAGCTGACCCCTCTCGCCACTTTTCCACTTTACTAGCTGCTGCCGACCGCACTGCCATTAGGGGGGGGGGATGTCCTCCCCCTCCCCATCCTCACCGTCTGCGGAAAAGTCACGTCGCCGCACCACACTTATGGCCAACATGGTGGTTTTCCAAAAGCATTCCTAGGGGAACATCAGAGTCCACCTTTGTGCGAAAGTCCAGGTCAGGGTCGATGGATTTTCCATCGATGTGAAAACGATATCAAGCGTATTCGCCAGCACTGAATTACACGGTACGACATGGTTTCGTGAAGGGTGAGCATGAACTGTTATATATGGCTAAGTCTTACGACTTGTATGTCTTCATCTGTTCTGATGACTAACTGCCTTTGCTTTAACTTGGTAAGTCGTGTATGTAAATGCTTTGGCCAGACAGTCAGTCTAAGGCTTTCAGGCATGTTTTTTCATCTTTAGGAAAGGAAAGTTGTAGTAGTTGTTGCTCTAGAGCACTTGTTTCTGTCACTTCTGCAACATGTACTAAGTGCTGACTGACCTTTCATACAAAGCATTTAGTTGGAAAGAAATATTAACGTTGTGTTAGTTTGCTTATAAACAGATCATTTGTAAAGGAGCCTTTAGAAGTTCCACAATGGAAAACTCACATAAGTCAGTAGGAACCAATGAAGTTTAGCGCCTCTCAAACTGTGTCGTCGTCTTGAGTAGTTTCAACGGAAGAAATGTCAGCAGATGTTTCAGTGCTCCAGGCTGCAAAGTGTCCAAAGATAAAGGGTTCCAACCACTCAGCATTCAGTATCAGCAGTAAATGAATCACCTGATCATCTGGAATCATCTACACCTGTTCCTTCTCTGCTTCATGCCTTAAGTTAGACTTTGTTCTGCTTGAAGGTTCAGACGTAGATCCCTGTGTGGATTAACCAACACAAAACTATCAAACTGCTCAGGTACAGAGACTGGACTGAAAATGAGAGACAACAACACTGTCCTTCAGGAAGATCTGGAGAACTGCTCCTCAACAAGACATTAAAAATGACTAGGCTGAAAAATGACTAAAAATGAGAAAGTCTGGCTCTTTGGAAGCAGATCGTGAAGAAATGATGGGTGGATCAAGACTTTTGCACGTTGTCAAGACATTTTTATTAAAGTCACATGTTCAAAAGTGAGGCCTAAATATCACCTTTCTAATAATGAATGCCTCGTGTTTATTATGTAAAGCTCTATTAAACACCCCGGCCCAGATTCTCCCATTTTTTTCTGTTTGAGGGGCTCCCCTTACTCAAGACCTTGGTATTGGGAAACCACTAATTGCAGCCATAGAGTAACACGAAGAATGCTACACAGCAGCAACATTTTCATTGGTTTGAGGTGAAAGCCACAGATTTATGAGGTAAGTCTTTGGTGGCCGTCGTTTAGATCATGGGGCACTGGAACCCTGCACACGTCGGAGTGTAGTCTTTGGCGAGATGCTCGGAGTGAGAAGAGTCGCTTTAAAGCCATCAATTTACACGGAGCTTTGAGCTCTACTGGTCTAGACGTGGGGCCCGCACTCCAAACGCTGGCCCTCCATGACATAACATTGGGTTTGTGTTTAATGCCCAGCACCGGCTGCAGAAGCTCTGAAAACTACTGTTGATTCTCACACACACACACATGTGCAGAATGCGTGGAGCATTGGAGAGGCTTGGAGGACTTTGGAGAAGAACAGAGTGAAGACTTGGATGAGTGTAGATTTAATTTGGTACAGAGAGGCCTCGGCGGGTGACTGTCAGCGCTCGGGAGCGAACGTGATAATGGGCCGAGGTCCACCTCCCCTCCCTCTTCCCCCTCGCTCCCTCGCTCCCCCTCTCTGCGCCACGTGGACTAGAACAGTCATGACATTCCTGCTTAACCACAACGAAGAGCTAGAAACAGAACTAAAGAAAAACGGGAGAGAGTGACTGATACGGAGAGAGATAAGGAGAGACAACAAAGAGACAGAGCTAATGAGCGCGAGAGAGCGCGCGATCCAAAGCAGACACTTAGTCTGGCCTCGCGCTCAGATGAGACCACTCATCAGCTTCTCATTTCCTTAAACAAATGCGCCGATTGCAAATCCGAGAGCTGCAGGATTGATGCGTTTCCAGCGAGGACGTTTCACTAATCCCTACAAGGCCTGCTACTGTCTGAGCTCCACTACAGAACAACATCAGAGTGACATATTTCATGTCGCCGTGGTTGCGAGGAGTAAGACTACATTTCCATGTTGATTCCGCTGATTTATAAACTAGACTCATCAGCTGGTGGAAGCTTCTGCCGGAGTCTGATGATCTGAGAGCTACGCAAAATAGCAGACAGCAGCCATCATTCCAAGGATCTGTCCATTCCTCTTAGAAGGGAACGTCCAGGCTGCTGTTTAGGCCACTTTGGACGTGTGGATGGAGACAGACAGGGAGAGAAGGGGCTTCAGGGGAGAACATATGGTGAATGAATCGAGTGAGGTCGTCCTAGGGGGACAAACCACGTTCCTCTAGTGTCGGGAAGAACCAGCATCACTCGGAGTTCCCTGACCTCATTAATCACTTCCTCTTGTGCATGAGGTCACTCTCACGTTGAATCAAGCCGCCCACCTCCACTGCCCTGCGGCCCACAAGTGCAAAAATGGTCCACTTCTGGTCTCCAGCGGTAAATCCTCTCACGGACACGTGAAAGAGGTGATGCCCGGCCAAACGGCAGCGGTCGAAACTGCAGCCAAGCACGAAGGACACGGAACCGTGACCTAAATGGACCTGAAAAGTACGGCCGTATAGTGTGGAAACGAAACGGCGCGACTGAAAGAGGTCGTTTTCTGATTCGACCAAGATCAAGGCAATAAAAACCACGAATGCAATATTTTCCCTGATTTTATTTTTTTTTGCTCCATGCATGCTTGGTAGCGCTTGGGCCTGAAGCTAATTAGCTGCGGTGACAAAGCGAGTAAAATATAATAAAGCAGAGCGAGCGTTCTGGTGAGATCACCTTGGAGATGAAGTGCTCTCTGGAGAGGCCGGGACTTTAAGAAGCCCCTGACCCCGACGTGCCTCATTGATGACAAGCATATGTGACTCGCGCTCGGGGTCAGGACAGCTGCGAGACTGCGCAGGGAGGGGAAAAAAAAAGTCGGGAACGTGGATAGATCATTAGCCAACATTCACTGGCTTGAGATTCTGTCATTCCTGTGCACTAAGCTCAGGAGATGGCGCTTGGAAAGGGAACGTAGTAAAGAATTAAGTTTATTGTGCCATTAGTCTTGCATACCTTTATTCTGTTCATCGTTCCTAATATATCAGGCTTGGAAACACACGGCGTATTCTGACTGGTCCTCGTATCTTCTCAAACACAGCGGGCTGAGGGAACTGGCTTGCTTTTGTCTAATTGCTCATGATTTAGCATCCAGTTTCACGGCTTTTAGCTCATTTTCATTAAGCGCATCACAGAAAGTGGTCTACGATTTCCAACGACGCCTGGCTTTCCCTCCTCCTCTGGTCCACCCCCCCCCCCCCCAAATAAACTACCCTGATCCCCACGACGGCTCTCGCAGAGGTAATTATAAAAGCATTAATCAGATTATGTCATAGGTTACATGTGGTCCACATTCTGGGAGATGACTCAATTGCTTAAATAAGCATGGCTTCTATTATTTAGTTTGACAGTCTTCGAGTCTTGACTGGGTCACCGAATGAAACTTCACAAGGCAGAGGCCTGAAATGATCCTCATTCATTAAATGATGATACCACATGGATGAGGATTTTGACAGGTGGGCCTTATTCGCTTTCAGGTTGGCTTTTGAGTGCCCATCTGAACCCGTGTAGAAATGCTTGTAGCACCAAGACCAGAAGCGAAGCTCTCCAAGTTTTCTTTGACTTTTTTGGGGAGCAATCCAGATGCCCACACACAGTGTGGAGGACCAGAAGAGGAAGTGTTCTGGATGCACCAGAGATGCTCTTTTGGTGCACCAAAGCTGTAGTCCACCAGAGATATATATTTATTTCACATACTCATATGCATGGAAGTAAAGTGAAAGTGAGTCTGCCATTGTGAAACACAATGAAATTTCTCTTCATTTAACCCACAAACACCATAGAACAGGGGCCCGATTAAATTCAGCCCCTGGGGAGCAGTGATGGGGACAGTACCTTGCTTATGGGTGCCTTAGGGCAACCTACTGGTTCATGAATCGAACCCAGGACCTTCCTGGGGCCCAGGCCCTAAACACTAATTATATGCTGTGTGTGTGTAAAATGAATGGATAATGCTCTATATTTCTTGACATCAAGATGAAATCCACTGTGTCTCCGACTCGCTGAACCGTATATTGATGGTTTATGTGCTGAAGTGTTTTTTTTATTAGTGAACAGAAAAGTTCAGCGCTAGTTCGCCAGAAAGGAAGTGGTACCTGTTTGAAGTGTGGATGCTAAATTTTCTTGCCTCTTTCATCTCAGTGTGGTACCGTCTCTGGCACCGGCCCAAAGCATCACAAGCGTTATGATTTTCATTATGGCTTGTCAAAAAAGCCCAAGGGTGGCGTTACGGGGACCAGCAGCCTGGCGCGCCAGTGCTTTGTGACTGTGCTCAGAAATCCTTAAACTTTACTTCAAATACATCCGCATGGAATTCACAGTATTTCCTTTTTCTTTTTCTGCACTAATGTCTCAAAAGAGCTCAGTCAAAAAAAGTGACGTTGTATATCTTTTCATCATCAAGTCATGATCATTTTTGCCTGTTTGGCTGCATGATTTTTAATAAACATCAGCGAGTAGTTGTTTCTGTGAAATTTATAGAGCATGTGTTGAGTTCATATGACCCCAGATTTATTGTTTTTTGAAATGATGACGACAGTGTCATAACAGCATCCCAATAAATGACTCGATGCATTTCATTTAATACTGTTAAAACGCTATTAGGTATTATGAACAAAGCGAATCTGTGCATCGTGCTGCATTAATAGGTTTAACCCGTTGAAAGGCAACTGTGTTCTCCAGTAGTTGTATACGTAGCGCTCCTGCGGGCAGACTTGAAGATAATCGCTCTGGTCTCTCCTCACATGTCGATAATGGTCACTTTCCATTGAGTCAGTGTCTGCTGCGAGCCTGCATCTCCCTGGGCATCCTTTTTTATGGCCACTCTGAAAATTTTAACGAACAGTGAAGTGACAGGAGCCAACCTCCAGCACAGTGGCCAGGAGGAGTCTGCCAAAGAGCCTCTCGACCAAGATCAAAACCATCTTTGAGAATCCCAAGCCCCTGAAGGGAACTCTCCTAACAATTAGCCTTACCGAGCTGGGTCGAGGTTGTAGCGCCCTGTCTCCAGCCCGACCGAGGAAACAAACACGGCGCTGCGTGCATGTGTGTGAGCTGCTCGGAGACCAAAAGCTATCATTAGGAAGTCTCCGCCACAGTGCGCTCCAGTAATTATAGCTCAAAGAAGATGGAGTTTTAAGAGAGGGGCTCTTTAGTTACATTTCGGGGGGCTCACCTGGTCTTCTTTGTTGTGCCGCCAGCTCTACGGCTACATGGAAAGCGAGCCCCTGACGCTCCAGCTATTCATCGGCACGGCGGACGACCGACTCCTGCGCCCACATGCCTTCTACCAGGTCCACCGCATCACCGGCAAAACCGTGTCCACCGCCAGCCACGAGGCCCTGCAGTCCAACACCAAGGTGCTGGAGATCCCTCTGCTGCCGGAGAACAACATGCGAGCCATGTGAGTGTTTCAGATTTTTGCACGATTGTCTTTCAAATATGGGTACCTGGGGTCCTGGGACTTCATTCCATGTAGATCAGAGCTCCTAATTAAACTTTTGGTAGGGAGGGGTCTCGCTGAAACAAAAAGGTGGGGTTGTCCCGGGTCAGTGATGAATGCATTTAAGTAATCTCGTCTTTGTTCCAAAGATAATGTTTCATAGTGTCATTTACTTCGCCAAAGCTGCGGCTCTGCAAAATAAACATCCCCCTATCAGTCTACTGGCCGACCATCTGTGTCTGTCCACAGTCTGCCTGTCCTCCTGATAGCTAATGTATTGTATCTCGCCTGATATCCTCCTAGGATATCTCCCAGGTCGTCCCTGCGGCCCTCATGCTTCAGTACATTTCCTGCTCCCGAATATGAGAACCTATGACTCGCTCCCACTTCTCCCACCCTTAGCTTGGCCTCCAGTGTCCCCAGGGCTCGCGCTCGGCAGGCCGTCCGGCCTGCAGCGCTCTTGGCCCGGCTTCCCTCCTCCATAACTCTCCTGGCACACGTCCCAGTAGCTCGGACGAGGAGAAATGAGGCGTCAAACCCAGACTGGGTTATGCAACCGGCCTCACCTTTAAATGTCGTGTTTCTTTCTCGCCTTTTTTTTTTAAAGGCAAAAGTGAATCAGGCCCCTCGCCACCCAATTCAACACCACCTACATTTGTTAGCAAGGCTGATTCATGTCTAAAAGATTAAGTCAAATGGTTCATGTGACTTGCTTATCCTCAAGACGAGGGAGATTATCTGAGTTCTGTATCCAAAACTCTTTCAACTCTGATACAAATGGGAGATCAGGGATGGCAGCTACGTCCAAATGACCTAATAAGCTTCGGTTTGGGGAGCTGGGCCACCGAAATGTCAGAGTGGTTTCTAAGTCGGGGGTTTTCTCCGGACCCAGTCTCGGGCAGGAAGATGTGGGCTGAGGGTTTTTTTTTTTTTTTTTTTTTTTATTTTAAAAGCACAGGGCCTGTGTGGAGGCTTGCTGATGTGGTCTTTCCATCCAGACGTAAACAGGCTCGTACCGATAAGACCCAGGAGATCTGTTTCTGTCCGTCTGAGTCTGTCCACTCTAATTCAGCACACTCTCAGATGTAGATGTGCCGCTGTTGATATTATATTATCAAAAAATGACTTTGAATGGAAAAAATCTAAAGAATCCAAAAACTCAGGAAGCATTTAAGCAGATCTTGTAAAACTCTTCCTATAAAAGCCGGAGGTGTTCAAAATCATGTCAACTTCCAAGCAAGTATTCTTCGAAAATGCATTTTTAATCAGGTAATAATGAGAGAGCACAAGCTTTCAGCAGCTGCACGCAATGTGAAAAAAATAGTTTTCAGTTCGGGTGAAAAACAGCAATGGGTCAATAAGCGGATTACCTGATTTTGTTCAATTCCATTAAACAAATTTAATGGAAATTTAAGTGCAATCCATCTAATGAAAGGTTTGCATCAATTCAGACTTCTTCGAATTCTGCCCAGTTTTAGTTACAGTGTAGGTGGTAGTGCTTTCCCTTCCAGCAGGGCTAATTTAATTCGTGAAGAACTGAGGTGAAGAGCTGAAGTAGGTACTTAAAAGCAGGGAAAACACAGAGCTGTGCAACAGTGCACCCGTTCCGTCTCGATTTGAGTAACATAGTGGGAGACGGCTGTAGACGACAGTATTGATTTTTCAAGATTATACAATACCGACGTGAAAAGAAACCGCCTTTGCATCCTATGGGAGGCTCGAGGGCGCCGCAGTTTGAGCATGCTCGGTAGAAAGCGTGTCCCTAATTGTTCGGTGTCCACTACTGAGAAGGATGAGGTCATTCCTTTCCCATCGTTTCCCTTCGTTCTTAATTATATTGCTTAGAGCGAGCACAAACAGCGGAAAGAGCGATGGGATGACAAGAAGAGCAGACACTTTTTCACGGAAATGTCTGTCAACCCACACGGGCTGTCTCCGACTCTTTCTCTTTTTTATGCGCCTAATAAAAGCAGCATTTTCTCTACTCACAGAGCACCTCGCTCGCAATACAAAAGCTTGTCTGGTTTGACACGTTCATATGACTTGAATCAATTGACCGTTTCATAATAAACCCGAGAACAGGGCGCCACTAAAACCTGCGTCGCCCGAAACTGAATCTAGTTCTTATTTCTCATTTTCAGTTTATTCACATTTAACAGACCGAAAAGGAGGAAAAATAGATTTGTGTAAAATGTGACATTTACCATGTTCCAGGAATTCAGCCCAATGTAAAATAACTGGAATGCCAAGCCATATCCCATATGCGTTCCCTGCTTAGTTTTTAGTTGTTTTTTTTTTTTTTTTTTTACCAGCCAGGCTTAAGTTTTATTTAATTTCTTGAAAAAAGCCAGTCTGAAAAGTGATGCCTTTTTCCACTCCGAAGTCCTGTGAAGGAAAATCCCCAGAAAAAGAGTGGGCGAAAGAGAAACAGTAATGAAGAGGCAGAAAAGGTTCTCTCCTCCCAATATGACATTAGTTAACAGGGCCGAACGTTTGATCTTGTGGAAGTGTGACCTTGAACGGCAGCCGAATCAGACTGGCTTCACATGCAGACTGCTTGATGTCCGACGTGCGTTTCCTCCAATAAGACGAGGCCGCCAGAGACCCCTTGCTCCATGGACACCAGGGAGGCAATTAAGCTGGCATGGGGAAGTCCCTGTTCCAGGGTGTGAGGGTTCGATTGGCATCGCGACTTTGAAATGTGATGCATCACCCTTACGGAAGCCAACATTAATGCAGCAAAGACTAAATTCTTGGCGCTCATGAGAAACGGCCCCTGCAGAATGGGTCTCCATAGCGTTTGTCCAGTTAAACCACCATAAGCAAAACTTTCCAATAGTTTTGATCAAATGGGACATTTGTGATTTGTAATGGGGCAGCAATGTCCTAGTGGTTAGGGCGTTGGCCACATGATCGGAGGATCTGGGGTTCGAACCCCTTCCCAATAGGTTCCCCTGAGGTACCCGTCCCGCTCCTCCCTGCAATGGGCTGGCGCCCTGTCCAGGATGTGTCCCCCGTCCTTCACCCTTTGTGAGCTGGGATGGACTCCAGCACCTCCCCATGACCCTGCTTGATGACTGACTGACTCCTAATTACAGGGACGGTCCCCCTGGAGACACTCAGGGTTAAGGGTCTTGCTCAGGGACCCAGTGATGGTAGTGCTGGAGCTGAGATTTGAACCTGGGACCTCTTGAGCCATAGGTCCATAGGCAAGTACCCACCACTAGACCACCGCCACTCACACTAACATTACTGGTGGCAGTCACTCTTCCTCTCACTCTTTTTTCCACTAATCACGTGAATTGATAGATTCTTGTCCTGCTCTGAATCCAAGTTAGGCAAAATGACACAATACACAAGGGTCAGGTAAGGCCTAGTGTTTAGGGACGAGCTCTCGCAATGGGAAGGTCGTGGGTTTGAGTCCTGGACCAGTAATTTGCCCTGATGTACGGCTGAACAAGGTACCGTCCCCAACATTGCTCCACAGGAGCTCCACTGTGTGCGTGGGTCAGATGTAGAGAAGCATTTCGCTGTGGTCACTTTCACTTCACAAAGAACCGTAACCTACCTGTTCTGTCGTTTAGCTTTACGTAGGCACGCACTTAAGCAATCGATCTAATATTGGATGAATATTTATTAGGAAGGAATGACCGACTCTGGTTATATTATTGGGGGGAAAAAGGTCCGGTTTGTTATTTCTGGGCATCGTGTCTGGTGCGTTGTGAGCAGAGCTTCGATTGGTCGGTTTAAATTCACACTGACCCGCTTCTTTTGTTCTTCGCAGAATTGACTGCGCTGGAATCCTGAAGCTCCGCAACTCTGACATCGAGCTGAGGAAGGGCGAGACGGACATTGGGCGGAAAAACACCCGAGTCCGAATGGTCTTCCGCGTCCACATCAACCAGCCCAACGGAAGGACCGTGTCTCTTCAAGTGGCGTCTAATCCCATAGAGTGCTGTAAGTGTACCAGTTACCCGGGTTACGCTTGCGGGACCTTTACTCCCCGTGTCTGTGTGTATCTCCTCCGGGAGCTCCGGCTTCTTCCCAGCGTCCACAGACCTGCATGTCAGGTGGACCGGAGATACTAAATCGTCCCCTAGGTGAGAGTGCGCTTGTCCGTGTGACTGGCGACCTGTCCACGGTGTTTCCCCGCCTTTCGCCCCGTGAGCTGGGATAGGCTCCAGCCCTCTGTGACATTAATTAGGACAAGCGGCTCAGAAAACGAGCGAGTGAGTGAGCAGTTCAGAGAGAAGGCCCCTGTGCCTCTGAACCGCTCCTGTGCACTAATTCTAGAGATAAGCGATCGATGTAACGTTGATAAAGTTTGCAAAAGTGGGCGTCCATGTCTTGCTTAATGTCGCGGTGATGTAATTCACCTTCATTTTGCCGTTTCTGTTAATCTACACCCAGTGTGATCAGCTCGTTCTGGATTCAGGGCAAACAGATGGGCTCAACTCGCACCTTCGTCTCCTGTAAAAACATCTTCCAAGGCAGCGATTCAAATGCCAAAACCTCGATCTTACGCTCCGTTTGGTGTTGCCCACACTTTCATGTTTCTGTCTGCGAAAACTGCTGACACGACCAAGAGACCGAGCGTCTACGTAGAAATGAAGACCCAGCTGGTGCCTTAAAAAGTGACTCATCAGAATCAGAGTTGACGATGGATGAGACGAGACAAGACAAGGAGGCCAGAACTGCTTAACAGGCAAATTGTGACTACGAACATATTGATATGACAAACATGCTTAAGATTGATTTCTAGGCTGGTATTTATAGTCAGTGGAGGTTTAATGGGGTTTTAGTAGCCGATGCACTAATAGAAGCTGAAAAGATGGGGTGAGTGAAGTGGGGGGGAGAGAGAGAGAGAGAGAGAGAGAGAGAAAGCTGTTGCTATACTATATTAGGGAGAGGCCTGGAGGCACAGGGGCAGATGGGGATCAGGTTACCAAAATCAACAAGTCAATTTAAATAAAAAAATGTATAATAATGTGTTTTTCATTGTAAGTAGTGAGAGTAGGGTGTCACAATGCTTTTATCGTCCACGTGAAATAAAATGAACTTATTATAATCGACTTTATCAATGGATCGGCAATGAATAATATCTCTTATAGTGAAACAACAAAGTGCTTTTGTTTTTTTGTCACGATGCGTTTAGGCCTTTGCAAAGCCTCACATTGATTTCTCGATCTCTTTCTGTGTGCAGCCCAGCGCTCGGCCCAGGAGCTGCCCCTGGTGGAGAAGCAAAGCCTGGACAGTTATCCCGCCACAGGGGGCAAGAGGATGCTCCTGAGCGGCCACAACTTTCTGCCCGACTCCAAGGTCATGTTTGTGGAGAAGGCCCAAGGTGAGCCACCTCCATTACTTTCCTCTTCACTTGCGCTCTTGTTTTTTTTTTTACATTTTTTTTTTTATTTTGCCTGTACTCCTTCCCATTTCACTCTCTTTTTCTGCTCCCTCAGTTTCCCCGTCAAAATAGAGCAAGACCTGCCAGGCAGCCCATGTGGTGTGCATTAAGACGCTATATTTTTAACCAAAACGTATTTACATTTGCAGAAGTTTCCATTGCCTGTTCTCTGACGCTCAGCCGCAGAGTTAAGGAATGAATCACAAACGGGGCATGTGCAGTCTCTCCACTTTTCTTTCTTTCTCTCTCTCTCTCTCCACTCCTTCAGTCCTACACACTCATTTTCTCCCTCACCGTTTTTTTTCTCTTTTCTTTCATAGAAATAACCCCTCTCTCCATTATCTCACCTGTCTCCTCGAATCTGTTATTGTTCAAATATCTGTTTGGATGGAAACGAGCGGTCTGTTTGATACCGGAGGTCTGTAATCGCTCTCGTTTCATTGCTTGCCCTTGGATCTTCTAGCTATGTCTGAACTATTTTCTCTGCACGATCCGGAAAATGGTGTGGATGATGAAAATGGGGGGGGATGCTTCAAATAAGCTGTGAAATAATTGATGTGAAGGTTTACAGCCTGGATGATTGAGCCCATCAGACGCTTACTCAGCAATATTTCTATCACATTCGCCGAAGACTGATGCCTCGACCTGAAGATTAAACAATGTGTGATTTTTTTCATGAGGCCACTTTGTGCTTAAAATGTATGAGAATAATGGTGTCCGACACTTAAAGCTGGGCCTTGCCTAGACTCAGGAGTTCAGACTGTTTCTAGCGGCCAGTATTTCACTGCAGGGTAGATTCACTGAATCTCCGATGAGAAATCCTCCTTGAGTTGCGCAGCATTTTACGGTATTTTCCTTGGCATGATCCACCTCAGGCTTTTCCTAATGAATATGAATGTGTCTGCTGCTCTTCTCTCCACGGGGGCTGCACCGTCTTTGGGGTAAACGCTTTACTTTCCTTGGACTGCTGCCCATCCCTGAGAGAGGAGGTGTGCCGAACCGTTGCATTAAACACTAATGAATTAAGATGGATTGAAGCTAAAAAACAATGATCCTTCCTCAAAGGAAGATGTATATGTACCATAGGCCCATCTGTCTCTTCTGCTCCGAGCCCTCTGCATAGGACAGCTGCATCAGAGGCAAATGGGAAAACCACCTGCCTGCGATTTCATGAACGCTCGCGCTGTGTGTAGTCAGCGTCGGAGTCCTCCGGTCTGCATGCACATACCGTTCGCTTGACAGCCAAATTTGTGAGATATAAATGATTTAAGACGAGCTGTTGGGCTGCGGATCTCTTGCATCCCTGGAGAGAAAGGGTTTACAACAGCTAACAACAGCAGGTCAGGTATCATCACGCAGAGCTTCGTCCATCTTCAGATGGGAAGATCAAGGAAGGAGCCATGTTGGTTTTTAGCGCCGCAGCAGCATCCTGGTCCTTTTCGTCTTCTGTCTGACACTACGGTGTTTGCGATTTCAGTCTCAGCATGAAATTCACTTGAAGTGGCAGGACTGATCTGCGACAGACGGGTACCAGCTAGAGTGAAAGGGAAGGTTTACAGGATGATAGTGAGACCAGCCATGTTATATGGGTTGGAGGAGCTGCAGGTGGCAGATTTGCTGAGATTCGCATCGAGTATATTAGAGGGACACCTCAGGTTGAACGATTTGGAGACAAAGTTAGAGAAGCGAGACTGCATTGGTTTGGACATTTTGCAGAGGGGAGACGAGGAGAAGGACGTTAAGGATGGAGCTGCCAGGAAAGAGGAGAAGAGGAAAGACAAAGATGAGGTTTATGGACGTGGTGAGAAGGGACATGCAAGCGGTCAGTGTGAAAGATGCAGTGGACAGGATGAAATGGAGATGATGATCCACTGTGGCGACCCCTTTAAAGCGTTTTTAACCACTTTGAACCATTCGCTTGCAATCCCATGATTCCTTGGGCTGAGTCTTTCGACTAACTGGAGGCTCCCGAATGGGGGCTCTGATTGGACATGAAATAACATGTGATCCCATTTTCGTATCACCTGAAACAATATGACACATAAATAATGTTCTCCTACTCCGTTCTGATTGGCTAGAGTTTGGATCTGTCAGGCAGGTTCTAGGACCCAGTGGTGAAGAGTTCTACTTGCTGGCAGGCCAGTCGTGAGCTTTGATGAGGGCTTCCCCATGCCTGGTACAAGCTTTGGATTCCACAGCTGGGCTGCCTAGTCGGGAAACACCCTTTAACCAGCTGCAACACACACACACACACACACACACACACACACACACACACACACGCTTAGCCCTTAGACATTAGACAGACCAGCGTCTCGCACATCAACCTCAGAGTGCACGTGAATTCAATCCTGATTAGGCATGAAAGAGGGAATCCCTAAGAGATGACAAGGCCATCTCTCTCTCTCTCTCTGTCTCTCTCTCTCTCTCTCTCTCTCTCTCTCTCTCTCTCTCTCTCCAGATTGCAGTGTTTTTTCAAAGCTCTTGGCACTTTGTCATTCTGTTATTGCCGTCCCACACTGTTTGTCCGTCCCTTCCGGGAAAAGTGCATGATGGGAAAGATTCCTCTCATGCCTCTCTGGCCGTCATATCTGTCTGTCTCTCTATCCGTCCATCTGCTCTCCCACTCTCCAGCCTTATATAATGTCTGTCACAGTCTTTCCCCACTGCGCACAGTCCCAAACCTCTGCTCACGTAAAAGCTCCTCATCTAACAAACTTCTCTTTTCCAGGGTGGTCCTCTGTCAGGGTGTAGGAAGAGAGAAGAAGAGGTATTAGAATAAGGAGAACAATAAGGAGACCTGAATGTGCTTTAAAGACATTTTGATCTAAATGTCAGATGCTTTCAAAACAAACAGATCCAACAGCTTGTTTTCAGCTTGTGGATCATTCTTCAGCCCAGGTGGCCAGAACTGTGTAACGCTGCATCAAGAGAGGCTTAATATTCAACATTTTGTTCTTTTACATATTTCAATATGTTATTTTTACATTTTCATGTATCCACTATTATTCTAAGAATGGGCAGAACAGTATTGTGAACAGTATTATTGAAAGTATTGTGAGTACTGTTAGCAGGGACGGATAAAGTAGTGGATAACACTGCGGTCGAAAGTGAAAGTAAAAATATTTCATGTCTGAAATAACTATGTCCCATCTGTGTTATAATCTGTCGTATGCTCACTATTATCGGCCCAGATGCAGAAGCATATATATTCGTTATGCCGTGTTCAAATGTTTGAAAGTTTGAGCACCCCTGCTCAGACATATAGCTGATGGTTTGCTATGTAAAAATAAGTGCATTAGTACATAAGCAACATTTTTAAACAAAAAATAAAAACATGAAACTTTTAATTTCTTGCATTGTGCACTAATTCCACACACACACACACACACACACACACGGGGGACTGAACATCTATTGTGAAGCGCTCAAAAGCCTTTAACACTTTCAGCCAAAGGCTCTTTCCTTGCAGTACGTAGCTGATTAGTCGTGACCACTCGAGCTGCGCGAGGCTCTTTACCACGGCCGCCATCAAAATCTGATGAGCCGCACTGGCTTTCCGAGAGGGCTTCCAATAAACACCTCCTTCAAAATTCCAGCCTTTTTAAATAGCAACAGATGGCCCCCTTCGCTCACGTGTTAGACCAATTAGAAAGCTCTCCTCCCCAGACCGTAGGCAGCAGTAAATCATGAATATAGATTTGTTTTCCTTTTTCTCAGAGCATTAAAGCTTTTTTCAGTCCGATCTGAATCTGCTGTCCGTGTCGAGCAGGGTCGATTATTAGACAGCGATTCTGACACATTTAACAGATTTTATTATGAGAAGCCACTTGCTTGAAAACTCACTTATGATGGATGTTGATGGATTAAAAGACCTACTTAATAAAACTGCATTGAGTTTAAGGTCCGCGGGAAGCAACTGTGTGCTCCATATGGATCTTCTCTCTCTCTCTCTCTCTCTCTCTCTCTCTCTCTCTCTCTCTCTCTCTCTCTCTCTCTCTCTCTCTCTCTCTCTCTCTCTCTCTCTCTCTCTCTCTCTCCTTGCTGTTTTGCTTCTTGTGCCCGTCCCCAGGAGAGCTGGACAGGCTGCTCCTCAGATGAGCCACTTTGGGAAATATTGTCCCCAAAAAATAATTACATTCTCTTCACTAACGCCACGCTTGTCCCCCCGCTGATGGACTGATGCAAGGGTGGCAGAGGTGCAGAATAGAGTGTAAATATACATTTGCACTATAGGTGTTTGTAGGGGTGGGGTGTGTAAGCCTTTGCCTGCTTGTGCACGTGTGTGTGCGCAGGCCTGCGGGGCTGTTTGTGTCTCAAGTAGGAAGTGTTTTCAGTGACTCAGCTGCAAGGGATTCCCTCCAGAGGGGCAAATAGGAACAGACCAGTCTTTCAGGAATACACACACACGTGCACACACACACACACACACTGATATGTGATATTAGACATAAACAGGACCAAATAATCTGATTTGATTGATCTGAATACAATTGATCAGATACAATTCGAGTTCTTTCGATTTATCAGCCGAACTGATGGTAAAAAAAAAACTTTTTTTTTTTTTCCTTTAAGCGCTTTAGAAAAGGATCCAGACTGGATGATACTGAAGGTTTCAATATCAGTAAAATAGCAGATTTCAGGAAAGGTCTAGAAATTCCACGGGAGATTTCTTTTCTAAACAGATGGACAGCGGTTAAAATGTCTCCGTATCTTTTCCACTGTCTCTAGTGGAAGGGTCTGCATTTTCAGCTTTTTCTCTCCTGTTATTTTTACTGTTTGTGTGTGTGTGTGTGGTGTGTGTGTGTGTATTCATGGGTGTATGTGCTGGTGTTTTTTCCCCTCTCAATTTTGGCAGGTCAACAAGTAGGCATACCTGTCACACCTTGTGGAGTGAAAGAGAGAGAGAGTGTGTGTGTGTGTGTGTTGGGGAAAGCCTGTGCTCTGACTCAGAGGGGAGGGAATTCCCTTATGACTGTGATGGCTTTTACATCTGGTCTGATTGGAGCAGTGCCTGGATCTGCACAGCACTACTGGGATCTCTCTCTCTCCTCTCTCCTCTCTCTCTCTCTCTCTCTCTCTCTCTCTCTCTCCTCTTTCCTTCCTCTCCTTCTCTGGCCCTCCCCTTCCGTCTCTGCCTCCCCCCTTGTTACCCCCGTCACCTTTTCTCTCTCTCATTCTCTCACTCGATTCGTTGTTTAACCTGAATTACTCTCTCCCTTTCTTTTTTCTCTTTATTCATTTTTCCCTTATGATTTTCATTTGACCATATAAATGTTCTCCTTTCTTTCTCTGTTTTGATTTTCTCATTGTCTGCCTTTCCATCAGACAGACAGACAGATCTGATTGTTCTGTCAGGGCAGGTGTAAAGCCCTCTCGTATGTATTCAGTCCCTCCATGGTGACACTGATAACCGAGCTCCAGTTGGAACAGTTGTTCTCAGCAGCAGTGAGGAGAAGTGCGGAGCCAAACGAAAAAGAAGGCTGGATTATTTTCATTGAGTGCCTGTGTAATTAAGCTATGAATCATATTTTCCACCCTGCTAGCTGCTCGGGTGAACATTCTGTGGCCGTTGGCGGCTGTTGAGTTGTTGTTGTCAGTGCCCTCCCCACCCCTGACCGTCAGAACCCTCTCGGTTTCTTTTCGGACTTGGAGAGTCCGAGTAGCTGACCTGGGACCGAGGTCTTAAAGCAGCCAAAGCTTAAAACACTCCCATGCGATTTATGTTCCGTGTCTGCTGGAGGACCTCACAGGACTGATTTTTTTGACAAGTTTGACATGGTGTGTGAACTTTGTCTTAAAATGTCCTGTTCACTTTGGGTCTGTCCTGTTTAGAAATATGACCTTCAGTAAGTGATTATAATGAAATAAAGTTAACCTGTAAAGCAGCACATCAAAAAACATCAAATAAAGTTATTTGATTGCTGGCTATTAAATAAATGTGGATAATTGATTTTTTGGGAAAGAATCTTTTTGAAAATGGCATATTTTTTTAAAAGAAAAATATTCTTTAATGTAAATGAGTGTAAAATAACCGGCCCATTTTATTGGTCCATTGTGGCGTTCGCATTCCACAGTGCAGCAGAATGCGCTTCACAGTGCTCAGCTCCAATCGCTCACAGAGGGAAGGTTCTGGGGTCGATTCCCGCTGGGACAGCCTGGGGTCATTTCTGAATTGGCATGTTTGGGTTTCCTGGATGCTTGTTTGCATTAGTGATGTACAGGCTGGAGGAGCAGGTTAGACAGGAGTCTCCGTGGGCGATGATGTGTGCTGATGATATTGTGATCTGCAGTGAGTGGGGAGCAGCTTGAGGAGAACCTGGAGAGATGGAGATCTGCTCTGGAGAGGAGAGGACTGAAAGTGAGTAGGGCAAAGACAGAATATGAGTGTGAAGGAAAGTGGAGTGGTGAGGATGGAGGGAGTAGAGGTGACGAAGGTGGAGGAGTGTAAATACCTGGGATCAACAGTGAGTGTGGAAGAGAGGTGAAGAAGAGAGTGCCTGGCAGGTTGGAATGGGTGGAGAAGAGTGGCTGGAGTGATTTGTGACACAGGCTCTGAAGTGAAAGAGTGTGTGTGTGTGTGTGTGTGTGTGTGTGTGTGTGTGTGTGTGTGTGTGTGTGTGTGTGTGATCTTATAGATTTACTCTCCCCCCACTGTCTAACGAAGGCCTGTTAAGGTGTGTGTGTGTGTGTGTGTGTGTGTGTGGGCGTGGCTCAGGGACGTCAGGGTTGTAGCAGAACAGAAGCTTACAGATGTTGCGCGGAGCGTATGGAAAGTTTTTGCGGTTATCAGACCTACGGCTTTTCTGTCTGACATGAAAAGGTATGCCAACATATGTGGCCCGGGGCCAGCCCATCTGGAGGAGAAAAACAAAGGAGAGGAAAGGAGCGATTAAAACCTCTTTTTTGTTGTTTTCGTTTTATCCTGCAGAGCAATTTTCCTGACTACAGGGGCCCCTGTAAAAAAAAAAAAATGCTGCTTAATTTTGGTCCCCGTGGACGAGAGACAGATAGTGTAAAGGAAGGAGACGGGATGGTAAAGGTGAGAAGAGGGAGAGGAGAGGGACACGTGTTGGGAGAATGGTTGCGAGAGTTTAAAAGGGAGCAGAAAGAGTAGAGAATATAAAAGAGAGAGAATGAATGAGTGGAAAGAGAGAGCGGGAGAGGAGGGAGCAGAAGCTGAAAAACATGTTTACCAGCGGTGGGCTGGCGGGACGTCTAAGGTTTCCCCGCTGGAGGAGCTCCCGGCGCGGAGGCGCTCGAGATTCCCTTACGGCTCACTGACCAGAACGTGAGCAGAGGACGTCATCCTGAGGCTCCAGATCAGTGCTCTGCTCACTGAAGGACACTCTGCTGAGCATGTCCACCCTCGGCTTTCTCCTCTAGCTGTAGATCATGGGTACCTGCCAGAGAGACGCCGACCTTGATAATAAGGACAGGAAGTGTTAGAGACACTTCCTTCAGAGGAGGCTTTATGGAATTTAGGATGGTGGTGGTCTAGTGATAGGAGACTGGCCTTTGGACCAAGAGATCATTGAAATTCCACCATGATAGGGTTCCTGAGCAAAGGAACCCCAAGTTGCTCCAGGGGAACCGTCCCTGTAATTAGGAAATGAAAGTTGCTCAGGATAAGAGCGTCTGCTGAATGCCGTGAATCTTTATTAAACAAAATCTTGATCATTTGAGATGGATTTATATTATAAAGTCCTGCTTTTACTGGTAATTCCATCAAACATCGTACCTAGACGAGGCCATTATTTTTCATCCAAATCTAAAACTCGTACAGTTCTTAAGGTCTTCACCCTTCATTTCCTCATATTTTGTTCCCAAAGATCTAGACATTCTTTTATTTGAATGCCTTGTTGGCAACAGTTCTCCAGATCTTCCTGAGGGACAGTTTTTGGTTCTCATTTTCAGCACGGTCCCAGTATCTGAGCAATTTCAGAAGCAGTGTGCACAGGGAACGGAAAACAAAATGCAAGGCTAAGTTCTGATGTGTCCTTCAAGAAGCCTGGAGAACTAAGATGACAAGACAAGAAAGCTCACCTAAGAGAGTCCAGGCTGTGCAGAAAAAGAACGGTGGTCAAAACAAATACCGACTTTAAAGCTGGTCAAAATTAAACCGCGTTCTAGACTGGATATATACACTTCCATCTCCTTCCTATATGAGGGCGCATGACTTCTGAATTCTGCGTCCAGCCTCCTTTACAGCAGCTACGGAAGAGCACCTTCACAGGTGGAGCATTAACGCCGCCATTATTAGCACTGCTGCCACTTTTGCTGGAAGTTTGTCTGTTAATCATTTTCTCTCCTCATGGTTGTGGCTTATTCTTCCACCACCCACACACACACACACACACACATGCTCAGATCGCAACTGTTGATCAACAAAACTGCATGAGATAGTTGCTCTTGACAGTATTTGATGAGAATAACAGATCAGTGGAAAACTACCCTGAACTGGCTTTCCAGTGTGGTTCAGTGATGATGATGATGATGATGATGATTATGATGATGCATATGATTCCATATATAGGCATATCATTTCCTGTCATTTCCATAAAGGTAGTGCTGATTAATTAACAGAAGAATATAATTAGACACAGGTTTGGCTCTTCGTGGCAAACCCATCACATGGATTGAATTAGCTTCCTTCCATGAAGGCCTGGTTAGAGGAACCGGGGCTGTAAATACCTGGTTTCTTGGGTTTTGACAGCAGATCGGCAGTTTGGTTGAAGGACGTTTGCTGATCCGAGTTCATTTTCTCAGTTTAACAGGCTGAAGTTCTGCAAAGACTGATGTCTCCTGGCATGCGAACGAACGAATGAATGAAAGAATGAATAATTCATCGGGGCTGCAAGCACGAGTTTCCCTCTGGATCAAAAACGTTTCTCTGATTCTGAATCTCAAGATCAATTCAGCCACCAGTTCCCAAGTCACACACAAGTTGACAGACCCTCAGGCTTAGGTTTCACTTTTCAGACCGTCCCTTCTGCAGACGAGGACTGGTTGTCTCTGCCTTTTTATGCCTTTTATTTTATGCCACATCAGCTGTGAAGCTCTAACCTTGTTGTCTGAACCCAAACTTAAATCAATTACCATCAGATTCAGTAAGATATGAGCATTTATTCTGCAAAAAACTGCCAAAAATTAAACCATCTTAACGATGCAGCTACAGGTGAATGATAATAATCTACTCGCCAACAGAAACATTCAAACCTGTGGAAAAAAACAAACTGCAGACAGTTTAGACCTCTGATCCTTCTCAAGAGTCCAGCTTTTGACCATATTTAGTCTTCATTGATGTCCGCGCATTGAAACCGTCCTCCAGCAAGTGCTTTCTTTTTGCAAAGGTCATGTAAACTAAGCAGTTCAGACTTTTATTTTAGATAAAAAATGTTATCTTTAATATCTGCCACTGTAGATTTTGTCCGGTGCATCACCAACAGGAAGTCCATTTCACATTTTTGGACAAAACTGGATTACAGCAGGTCGGCGAGAAGCACAAGGTTGCCAGATTTCTTGATATCCGCCTCTATTCTTCCAAATATATGGGAACGCGATGAATCCAGAATACTTTTCGGCCTCTCAGTTCAGCTTCTTCTGCTCCCGTTTGGGAGTCGCCACAGAGGATCGTCCTTCTCCTTTTCTTCTTGTCCTCCGTCTTCCTGCGTGTCCTCTCTCGCCACATCCATAAACCTCCACTTTGTCCCTCTTCTCCTCGTGCCTAGCAGTTCCATCCTCAACATCCTTCTCCTGATGTTCTCCTCATCTCTTCTGAACATGTCCAAAGTCTCGCTTCTCTAACTTCTCCAAACGGGAGGGAGCTGTCCCTCTAATATACCGATTTCTAATCCTTTCAAAAGGACTTTCTTGAAAGAATGCTAAAAATATATCTAACTTCCAAAGAAATGAATGAGTTATAATTGCCAGGAGCAGTGAATTTGTCCTCTGTATTTAGCCCATCCAAACACACACACCAGGAGCAGTGAGCTGCACCCAGGGAGCAGTGATGGTGACGGTACTTTGCTCAGTGTAAGCAACTGGTCCAGCCCTCAACCTCATCTTCTGGTCACTTGTTAATAAGCTCCCTAACCACTCAGGCCGATGGAAACGGAGGACACCATTATAGTTAGTCTGGCCACGGCCCTGAAAGAGCTCTCATACTAATGTCTCTCCTGCTTCACTAATCAGCCGTGTGGTGAGAGCGTAGTCCTCCAGGGCTGATTTGAGATCCAGACTTTAAAACAGTGTGTGTTCAGCGTGGCGGGGCATTGCAGACAGACTGAGAGCATGAATTAGAATGTCCCTGACAGGCTCCCTGTTTCCCTTTCACTTGATGAAGCTACTTCTTAGAATAACTCCGGGAAAAAAAGAGCTTAAAATAACAAAAGTGGTTTTACAGAGCAGAGGAAAATTATTCCAAATCAGGACAACAACACAGACAAACGTTGTAAGTGAGAAAGAGGGGATGATGAAATCAGAGAGTCATCCTCATCTTCGGTGCAAAAGGAATCGAGATGCTTGATCCTTAGAAGTCAAGAGTTAAGCAGTGAATTGCATTTACATTTCATTTACATTCGGCACCGACAGACTCGCTGATGCCTTTTTGAGTCATGACGTGAAAAAAAAAAGATAAATTTGCGACACAAAATTCATAAAATCATAAAAATATATGGGCTGCTACTGAAAGTTAAGAAGATGCTAAAAAGGGTTCAAAATCACTTCGCCTTCAGCCCGTCCCGTCATTATTCCATGTTCGCTTTTATTAGCTCAAAATGCAAAATACCTAGTGTATCCTTTATTTTTTGAAGATTCTTTTTTTTTTTAATTATACAATATTGTTTCAGCATGTTCCATTCATTTCTTAATTAATTTCATTAGATTTTCAATGTTATAAATTTTTTTTATTTACTATTAATTTTTTATCATTAAAAATGAACAGTTTTTATGTTTTTGTGCATGTATTTTTCAGACGGGCACCACGTCTGGGAAACAGAGGCCAAAGTTGATAAGGACTCCCTGAAGGCCGTAAGTATAAAATGAACTTCTCCTGAAATAATAGCGATGAAGCTGTTGCTGTGGATGTCCGTACACTTATTATAATCCGAGTCCATCTCTAGAAATCACGGGTTAAAACTCCCCAGTGACCTTTTAAAGACAGATGATTATAACTCTGCCGCAAGATTTCTCTCTCTCTCTGTCTCTTTCTCTCTCTCTCTCTCTCTCTCTCTCTCTCTCTGATGTAACGTTTGCTCACTCGTTACTCGTCAGTGAAAAGGCTGATTAGCTTGTGCAATACTAACTGATCTTTTCACCAATTTAATCCAGTCTGCCGTCTCACCTGAGACTTAGATTCATGCTGATTGTATCCTCTTTTCCATTAAACCCCCCCCGCCCCACACACACACACACACACACACACTCTTTGTTATCTTCATTAACTGTAACATAAACGAAGCGGGTTCCCAATTAGAGATCTGATAATTCCCCACCCTCTTATCCACTCCCTCTCACTCTCTCACAGTATATCTGTATACATTTAGATTTACACACACACACACACACACACACACACACACACACACACACACACACACACACACTCCACTTGCAAGAGCCACTTGCCTTGCTGGTTCTGCAGCACTGAAGCATTACTCCCGTTTGCGCACAGGCCAAGTGCAGATTACACACACAGCTCTCACCTGCTGCGTTTTCATGAGGGAAATAACGAGAAAATAAACCCCTCCACGGCTCTGTCACACACTCGCTCAGAAGAGAGCGCACTGGCAAGCTTCGATGGGCTTTTATTACTTTCGCATAGAGCTTTATACGGGTCCTTGTATTCCAAAAAGCCCAAAAAGCTGTTTTGGTTTGGAGAAGAAGAAAAATAAGCCCTTGGGATTTCAGCCGAGCGAGGAGGGCACTCTTTCCATCTCTCGTGAGTCGTTGATCACGGAGAGATGTGTACCGCACACTCTCAGGACATGTTTGGGGGGAATAAGGAATAGATCAGACGCTGGACCCCATGTCCTTATCGTGTGTGACTGCTGTCTGGTCGCGTCTCGTTTCTCATTAAAGCGGTTACTCGCCGCTCCGATGGGGTACTGGATGACCTCAACGCGATTAGTTATTATCTTTATTGCGGGTGTGTGGTTTTGCTCTTCTCATTACAGCGGAGACCCGTTGCGTCAGCCCAGTTAAACATGACCCTTCCCCTTCTGCTAATTGGCCTTTAGGGCAAGCTGGTGTTAGGACTAGTCCCACACACTGGAAAATGACAGCGGGTTTGTGTCGGGGAGGGGACCAAAGACTAATAGAGCAGTGTGTATATTTAGAGCTCGTGCAAACATGGTCATCTCTCATTCCATCTCCCCTGACTCACACACACACACACACACACACACACACACACACACACCTGAGCGCAGGCAGCCAGGCTCTGCGGGGGTAGCACAGAGCTTGTGGCCTTGACCTGCAGACGGATTGAAAGAGTGCAAAGTCAGCAGGAAGAGTTTCCTCTGCAGCTTCGTTCCCCTCTCGCTAGCCAGACACTCGCTGACGTCACTGACGCCGCGCCCCCTGTACCTCCAGCAGACCGGCCTGGAAAAGCAGCTCACCCCAGGACCTACTCTTGGGGCTACTACAACACTGTCCAAACACACGTTCTCACGGCTTTTCTCTCTGCAATCATTTTTTATTCTTTAGAACTCAAAAAAGGCCCTTTGCAGATGTTTCTGCGACTCTTTTCATTATTTCTTTTGATTTCCTTTACATCTGCAACATGCAGTGTCAATCTAAAGGTTCGGTTTGATGATTTTTTTGGTGCTTTTGTTTGTAATGAACCTGCTCAGCTTCATCAGTTCAGCCTGTCCTCTCATGTAGATGAGCAGGAAGAGCCTCTTATTGACCTGCTGGCAAAAGCTAGGACAGATGTTTGGGGGAAAAAACTTTAGTTGCATTATGAACAGATTGAGATTAGGCACTGAAAAATTGAATAAAACATCTAAAAATGATTCCTGGCAGTTATATTTTATGGTATTTCAGTCTAGCTAGGATTGAATCGATGACGTGGATCATTAATGACACATGATTCGAAACTTTGAACGCTAATGTCTGAGCAGAAATACACCCGGTGTTTGTTTCTTCACTTACGACCTGATTTGTCAAAACTGATGTTCTTTTTCATTAACGTTCAGACATGGACAGCATGGCAGAGCTTCCTCCAGTCCAGCCTAATTCTGGGTGTTTTTGTGTGTGTGACAGACGTCCCTGGTGGTGGAGATCCCGCCTTATCGCAGCCAGAGGATAACCAGCACCGTACCGGTTAGTTTCTACGTTTGCAACGGCAAGAGGAAGAGGAGCCAGTACCAGCGCTTTACCTACCTTCCACCAAATGGTAACCCACCACCCCCTCCATCTCAGCTTTCTAAGACCACCCCAGTTCGGGTTCGCTGGGGCAGCGGTGGCCAAGTGGTTAGGGCGTTAGCCACATGATCGGAGGATCGGGATTCGAACCCCTTCCCAAAAGGTTGCCCTGAGGTACCCTTGAGCAAGGTGCCGTCCCCATCACTGCTCCCCGGGTGCTTTCAATAGCTGCCCACTGCTGCACGGTGTTGGAGTGTGCATGGGTTAAAAGCAGAGGTCCAATTTCGTTGTGGTTCATTGTCTGCTGTGCATTGACCTCGCAATGACAAGGATTGTCACTTTCACTTTCAGTTGTAGCTCTTTCCGCTCACTAATCTATCACAGTGATGTTTGGAAATCATAAGATGAAATCCCAATATAACATATGCACAATTCTTAGGCGAGTTTTTTGATCATATCTTCTTTTTTCTGCATCTATTCCAACTCCAAGCTGTATAAACTTGTAAGCTGATTGGATTTAAGCAGATCAGGCGATGTGTGTTTGCATAATGAGGGGGTGTGGCCTGAGGAGAGCCGATATCACCTGATATCAAGGTGTGCAGAATTATTAGGACGCTTCTTTTCCTCCTCAGGGGAAATGGGCCAAAACAGAGAACTGACTCTGAAAAGTCAAAAACTGTAAAAAGTCTTTCAGAGACGCAGATTTCGGGCCGTGATCGCAGAATGCACACGGTTTGTTTCAAATCATCAATGGGGTCGAAGTGCAGAGTGCACCTTGTCCAGAAGAACAAGGTGTTCAGTGTCAGAGACGTGGACGAGGTAAGGAAGACTGAAACCCCAACACCACTGAACAAAAAAAAAACATGAAAATTTGAAGCATCAAGACTGGATCAAGAATCATCTCCAGACAGATTTTTTTAAGCTTTTATGTAGGAGATGAGATGAGTGTCTGCTGATGATTGACTGGATCAGTAACAGGCACTGAGCTCCACTTCCATTCAGATGCCAGTAAGGTGGAGGCGTGGTGCTGGTATGGGCTGGTGTTATTAAAGATGATCTATTTGGACCTTTTCGGCTTGAAGATGGACTCCAAATCAACTCCTAAACCTACTTCCAGTGTTTAGAAGACACTTTCTTCAAGCAGTGGTTCAGGGAAAAGTCAGATCTTTCAAGAAGACCCTGATTGTTCTGCAGGACGATGCTCCATCACATGTCGAGTAAAGACCTTGAAGATGAAAGAATAATGACACGCCCCTTCCTCACCTGATCTAAACCCTGTTGAGAACTTGTGGACCTTCTTAAATGGGAGATTTATGGGGAAGGAGAACAGTCCACTTCTCTGAACAGAGTCTGGGAGGCTGTGGTGCTGCTGCACAAAACGTTAATCAACAGATGAAGAAACTGAGACTCCATGAATGGAGGGATCATGACTGTTATGGAAAAGGAGGACAACTATTGATCGCTGATTTGTCAGAAATGTTTATTTGTGCATTTTGAGTTTGAGTCTCACTTTAAAAGATGAAAATAAACAAGTGAGATGGGAAGACTTTCATTTTTCCTTTAGCTGTGTAATAATTCTGCACCAATAGTTCCTAATAATAGTGCACACACACACGTATCCCCTGAGGATGTTCACACTCATTCAGGTTTCAGGGTGTTAACATTGTGGCTCAACTGATAGAACTGGATTTGTTCCAGATTCAAATGAATCCTCTCTCTCTAATACTCTCTCTCTAATAGTTGTGCTCACAGTGTAGTCGAAAGGCCTTTTAGTGGACCCTGACATGTGTGATATATCCTAACCATTTGCTCTGAACACCCAGGAGCACCCAGGGCACACATAGCTTGGTGCAACTGGCCCGTGACCCGGAGAGCGGGCGCAATGCGAGCGCTGTTTATTTTAAACGCGGTGTTGCATTTTCCTGCAATGAGGTGTAGCAGCTGACTGCCCGAGCCTGCAGGCAATGTTTATGTAGGGGAGTCTTTCTCGCACCTCCCGCAGGTCCAACCCTCCTCACGCTTCCCGACAAGCCAGGGCCTGAAGGAGTCCCTCCCTGGGCCCACACACCCGGAGGAGAGCCATTAAACACTTCAGCCAAAAAAAAAAAAAAAATCTAATGTTTTCTTTCAATGAATGAGATTAAACAGCGACCAGAGAGCGTCACTCAATTCAACATCAAAATAATCCCTCTCGTACCAGCCCAGACTGGAATTATCATACAGTACGATCAAACGTCAAACTGGACATGAAAGCGAAAGTGGCTATTTGTCATTTTGGACACAGCACAGCACACAGTGAACCACAATGAAATCCTCACTGCATTTAACCCACACACATGGGGGGGCGGACATATTCAGCACCCGGAGAGCAGCGATGGGGACGGTACCTTGCCCAAGGGAACCTAATGGCTCTGCTCCAGGTCTGGGACTTGAACCCACGACCTTTAGATCCTGGCGGCCTAGTTTGTAGGCCACCGCTGCCCCGTTTGTTCAGCCATCTTGTTTATTTGAAAAGGTGTTTGCATTTGAAAAGGTCTGTGAGCATCTTTGTGTCCCGAATGGATTCTTACTTTTGTTTTTTAAGAGAAGCTTTTAAATATTCAAGTAATTCAAGTACAGCAGTGAACTGTATCTCTTGGTTACACATGAAAGGAAAAGGTGAGCGTTATTATAAAGATAAAATAGAAATTAAATAATAAGATAATAAACAGCTGTGCAGGAATAATATACTTGATGAGTTGGGGGGGGAAAGAAAGAACGTTGTTAAAAGTATGGGATAAACTGTGATTATATAAGGAAAAATGTAAAATCCCAAAAAGTGATGGAGAACGGCGGGACGTATGTGTGCAAATGTGCGAGAAAGACGATGTAATGACAAAGAATATTTAATAGAAAGAGAAAAAGGGCTCGACTGTGTTCATTACTAAATTTAGAGGCAGTAATACCACGCAGAGCCATCTGACCCCAAAGTCAAAAACAATGAGACTGCTGTCAGGGCCAAAAAAAGATGAGAAGATATCAGTGTGTGTGTGTGTGTGTGTGTGTGTGAGATAGCGAGAGACAGACTGAAAGAGGGCCACGTTGAGGTTGCTGTCATCACTTCCTGCTTCACTCGTGTGAACTGGTCCAGCCTGCTTTCTGTGGACCACTTCAAGCACAACTGTGGTCGTTGACGTTTTTCATAAAGAGCATCACTAACACTCCCGTGTTTGACTGAGAATAACAGACACACACACGCGCGCACACACACACACACACACACACACACACACACGAGCCACCGGCTGCGAAAACCGCCTCTAAATTTAGTCTCACTTTCTTTAAAAAGCGGAAGGACGACACAAACATGCGGTCTGTGGGAGGTTTTGAAAATAACCCTCACTTTCCATTCATCTGACGTGCTACGATGGGCTGTAATCAAAAGGTAACCTGCAGTCAGGCTGCAATGTGACATTGTATTTGCACCCTCCAAACAATTAAGCCAAGCGGGCCAGAAGCAGATTCAGAAGCGCCGCAGATTTCCATTCTGCAATTAATTTAGAAGCCCGTTTTTCAGAACATGCTCATCTCCTGAGAGGTGTATTGTTTGTGTCGTGTAAACAGAATTTGCTTCTTATCAGTGTGTAGCGGCGCGTGGGATATGCATTATTGCTGATCCTATCTGAAGCACTTTCTGAGTCAGAACACGCACACACACACGAAAGCAACAGCATCCTCCGCTCGGCCCGACTGAGATAAGCCTGATCGATGCTGAAACAGAACTAGATTTTTCCGAGTCGTTTTTAGTCACACATGAGTGTTATTTCATTTGGCAGCTTAATAAAGCTGTTTCTGCAGCGGTCGGCAGTTCCTTTGTAATTCCTGATCATTGTGCCCAATTTTTATGAGCTAAAGGGTCTTGATGAGGGTTGATAATTGATTCAAGATGCATAGATTGGTGGAGAACATCAAGAAGGGGTCAATCTCACACTTAAATCTTACACAGAACTTTGGTATGAAAAGTGTGCTTTTAGCTGTAGACAGCCGAGTGCGAGAGTTTGGCCGCCTGACATGTTGAGTTGAATTCCGAAGTGAAATAAATGCACGTCCCAACTTTTTAAGTGCACAGTTGCTGTATATTTGTGAACACTGGAGTTCAAAGTTTTGAGGAAAAGTAAGATAAGAGAGCAAAACGCTGAAAAATTGGAGATTTGGAGAATTTGGAAAATTCAGAAGAAAAGTCATATTTGTGTTCGCTCACTTCTTTCACACACACTGCTACTATTAACTCCCAACTTTAGGCTATAATGGACCCGACCACAGACCTTACAGGCTTCATATTCGTCATCTCTTTAGTGATGTCACTTCTTCTTTCTCTTCTTCATTATTTGGTATCGTCCCCAGGAGGACGGGTTCACCCTCTGAGTCTTGGTTCCTCCAGAGGTTCTTCCTCCAGTTTTAGGGAGCTCGTCGCTCACTAGCGGCTCAGACTCGGATTCTGTAAAGCTGCTTGGCTACAAAGAAAGCAGTAAAAAGTGCAATTGAAATCAAACTGACAGTGAAAGTGACTGTCACTGTCAGCCACAGTGCATTTAAGCGACACTGTGCAGCAGGCGGCAGATATACCCAGCATCCTGAGAGCAGTGATGGGGAAGGTACCTTGCTCAAGGGCAACCCACCCGGATTCAGATCCATGGCCTTCCCATCCTGGGGCCTAACCACTGGGCCACAGCTGCATGTACGTGTGTGAATTGTCGAAAGCAGATGTGTATAAAATGAGTGTCGCTCCTTTTCTCGCTCATGATGTGAACGTTGCTTTTCCAGTCGCACTTCCAGCAACTGTTGCGTGTGCGAAGTTGTGACGCGGCGTCTTTTTCTCCCCTTTCAAATGAGAAACATTCCTTCGGACCACATAAAACAATGCAGGCTAAACTTGCTGGCACCGAGGAAAGTCAGTTCTCGGAATCCCGTTATTTTTACTGGGCCTTTCGAAGATTCCTCCAGATTCTCGGGTTCTATTAATAACGCAAACGGCAGAACCTCGTCAGCTGAAAGCTGTGGTTGTTGGGGGGGTTGTGTTAAAAGAACAACACACAGCCCCTAAACGGAGGCTGGATGAGCAGTAACTATGTAACGTTCTAACCAGCCAAGACAACCCAAACCCAAACCCTGACTAAGCATCATAAAACCGTCCACGTGCCTCTCTGTGTGTGGTGCTACACCCACACCCCAGAGCGTGTCAGTTTTCCAGTGACGACGCTGTGTCCCTTACGGGATGTGGAGAGTGGTGGTCCAGCTTTATCAGCTGACCATTTGCCAGGTTTGGAGGACCGTGCTGCTTCTTGGCCCGGAGATTTGGGATTGTGTGGAACTGGCCTACCTTTTGCAGGGTGGGAGTTGGCGTAGGCTTGGGCCAGTGACAGACAGAACCAACTGGTCCATACTGACCACCAGCTGCCTGCCAGATTGTTTCTACCCAGGAGCCTATAATTATGGCTAGGCCCTCGTGACGTAATTAAGAGTCACCTGTGTCACATGGAAACTCCTTTATCCTTTCCTTCTGTCTCGCTTAGAACTCTGCAATTACTTTTAGAAAAATAACTTTTACTAACAGAAACCTTAAATAAGAAAATAAAAGCCTTAATCATCGGAAAGACTAAACATGCTGCGCATACATACCAATTAGACTAGCTGACAAAGTCCCAATAGTTGTGACCAGTTTAATGAGCAGTAGACACAACAGATACATGTAGATGGGGCAGTATGTTAACTAACATTAGCCAAAAGAAGTGCATATCTGGATAATAGACGGACAATGTTTGATTGAAATTGGAAAATTGTCAATATACATTTTTAGTGTCTGCAGATCCAGTGTTTCAATATTTATTGGTTAGGGTGGAAAACAATTGTGCCTCGATGTCCTGAAACTCATCAGCTGTAAAGAGCTGGTAAAAAAAAACCTGCATCCATTGCGGGCTGATGGCTGGGAGGGAGAGAAATAGAGAAGAACAATAGCCAAAAAGTGAAAGAGAGAGAGAAAGAGCAGAATGGAAAACAGTGCAGTGTGAAGTATCTGCAGGCCATCACCGGCTGGGGGTTGGGAGGAAATCAGAGGCAGCTGGAGATGAGACTAACAGGGTGAATCTTCACGCCACGCTGCAGACTCCCAGCGCTCAGAGCAGGCTGGAAGTCTTCGCCGAGCCTGGCCCAGGGCCCTCAGTTTGGAGTTTATAGGAGAAATACGAAAGAGTGTCGGTAGAGTGAGACAATGCCGGAGCCATGGCTCCACAGAATTGTTGATGTGTCAATTTAAAGATCAGGCGCATGGACGAGGGTGATCGCCCTGCAGAGAGGGAGGGATTAAAACTGGATTAGAAAAGACAGACAATTTAATAGTACTGAATTGTATTAAAACTAGTTCTTTTTAGGCCAAGCTTTTGTCTTGCAAAGTAAGATTTGTTTTTGACTGAAAAGTGCATTCGCTCCTTGAAACTTGCTTCACCTTATGGACTAGATCACCTTTGGAACTTCAGTGTTGCAGACTGAGTATAGTGTATTGCATGCTGTTGAGTGGTCCGGTTCTTCTTAAGCAGCATTTCCAAGGTGATTTAGGCAAAGATCCTCATTCCAGACACACCAAACAACATTCAGACCAAGGCTGGTAGGTGTAGTCTCCTGGAGCCTGCAGCGAACCTCCAGAGAAAGGGCTTTGTGACTGCTTTGGGTCCAGTGAGCCACTTGCTGGTACTCGGCAGGTCACAAGGGGACACGCCGAGCACTCCCACGCCACTTAGAGCAGAGAGCAATGACGTAAATCTGCGGCGCGCTGGGTACACTGGGATGCCACATGCGGGCCGAGGGTGTGAAATATCCATTTCGTTAAAGAAGTAATGACACACAGCCACGGAACAACAAAAATCACTAAAGCTGGCAAAAATCGCCCCAGTGGGTTAAAAAAGTTCTTATTTTTTAGCGTCCGGTTGTTTACGGAGGGCAAGAGACCTCGATTTTGGTAGAATTCATTGTATCTGTTTATTAAGTCAATGCAAATGTGTTGCCAGAGCTGCAATGGGTGGTCAGTGGACTTCCCTCTGTTGTCTTTCAACCCCAGTCTAGGCGGACTCACTTACCCTGCCCTAAGTACCTAATCAAAATCAAATCATTTTCTCACCCTCTTTTTTTGTCTGTTAAGAGCAACAATTGCTTCTCCAGCTCTGAGCCCCTGGGGTCTAAGGCTCCTGCAGCAGCTCTCTCTTTCAAAATGCTCTTTTATAGCATATTAGAGCTGGAGCCCAGTCCAAAGAAAATAGGCCTTTTCATTATTAGAGCCAGCTGTGGAACTCTCCTCTGATGACTCATCCTTTTTTTCTTTCCCTTTTTTGTCATTTTCTTCTCTGTTTTTCTTTTTTTTCCCTTTTTTTCCTCTTCAGTGGGATAAAGCGCACACACACTGCTTCACGAGAGCTGGTCGACTGAATCAGTTTAAGAGGCCATTCTGGCCACAGTGTCTCACTTCAAAATATTATATTCTCTCAGTATAATTCTCTCATTTTGCTGTTGTTGCAGGTCAGATTCATAGAACAGCTCTGCTATCCAACATCTGTTTAATAATGTTTAATATTTCACTGGACACTTTCTTATTCCCCTGATGAAACCGCGCCTGTGATGGAGTAACTGTCCATATTTTTTCTAAAATTCTGCAGAAAGTACGGACATTTACTCCTGGCATGGTTTTAGCTTCTTTAGCTACTTTCTTTGATTCGCCCTCACGTTTGTCTTTTTTTGTTTGCAGTTCCCATGATAAAGACGGAACCGACCGATGACTACGAGTCGCAGGGTGCTCAAAGGATGCCCATACACTCCAAGCCCTTCTACGGCCAACCGAGACTGCCCCCCATGATGCCTTTAGGTGATGCTGACGCCTGCATTGTGGGCGGCTACTCTCCCTGCACTCCCCGCCCCACCGCCATGCCTTGCACCTCTCCCGGCTCCAGCCCTAAGCTCCATGACCTGTCGCCTGTACCCTTCCCTAAGTGCCTAAGCAGCAGCCCCACTCACTCCACCATGCCTGGCAGTGTGGCTTCCCTACAAGACACACCCACACACCCCAGCCTGGCCCTTCCCAACTCCCCTGACCATGCTTCCCTCACCATGCCCCACCCCCAGGGCAGTCCACACCTCAGCAGTCCCTCTTACCATCCTCTCTACCCCAGCAGTAGCCCCTCCTCCTCTCCAAACTCCCACCCTTCTACACCGGGCGCGACTGCAGAAAGCCCCTACTTGCCGCCCTTCGGGTCTGCCCAGCCAAGAGAAAGCCCACCCAGCCTGCTGGCGGAGGACAGCAGCTCCCCTGCGCTGTCAGTCACCATCAAACAAGAGCCACAGGAGCTTGACCAGATGTACCTGGATGATGGTAGGTCGCTGTTGCTGAATGCCATGGCACACTGACCCAAACATAATTCTCATTTCCTTCGTTGGTTTCATACTGTTCCCATATGAAACCTGACATGTTGACAATCTAACACACAAGTCAGGATGATCACACACATTTCATTTTCATGTCTGTCATGTCTCTTCTGGTGTGAATTTGCTAACCATCACAGATGCACACATGCAGTGTTCAAGTTTCATCCAACCTTAACAGCACCTTGAGCTTCAGGGCCTTTCACTGGTGATTCCAGAGTAGAGCACTTTGGTAAACCCTCCCCTGAAACAAATAACGGTGGTTTGCCAAAACCTGTTTAGACTTTTTGGAAAGTCTAAGATGTTCCTCCTCTTTCGCACTGGCTTACTTACTTGTCATTTTATACTTATGTCCTCTTATGCTAATCCTGAATCTCAAAGTTCCCATTCGTGAAGATGTCTTCACTTTACATGATCCCTCAAAACCCACAACATCGTTCACACAACAAGCCAAGATGTTCCAGAACGGCATTCATTCGGCATCGCGCCCTTAAACACGCTTCCACCATCTGCATTCCACTCAAATCCCCAAATATCCTCATAACCTGGAGAGCTTGTATCAATGATGAAACCGGGCTGAAACAGTCATTAGAGAGCTGCTGGGTCAGTGTGCACGGGGCTTTATAGCAAGTAACCATGGCACTTTAAATCTGTTGTTCTATTTCTCTGTTTCTGTACCAGGTAGTATTAAAAAAAACAATAATTACGCATTATTTGAGCCCCGCCAGTTGCAGGTGCATGGATGTGTGTGCGTAGATGTGGGTATTATGAATCCACTTGTTATGCGATGGCGGTAAATTAGCACAGCAGGATTTGAAACAATCTGTCCAAACATGGCGGGCGTGCGGGAGGTCAGTGGTCAGGCTGGGAGTGGCCGGGCGAAAGCAGTGGCACACGCACGGAGGTCCAGCCTGTTGACATGGGCCCTAATGAAGGAAGCAAAACAATGGGTAGGGGTTTCCTGAGGTGAGAGCTTCTTGTTTTTTTTCCAGAATTTGATCGAGGGGCGTGAGGAATGGAGAGGGGGAGTGAGGCTTTTGTTTTCACTCAACCTCCCCGTGGAGCCTCCTGTGCTGAGCTGGCGTCATCAAGGGAGCCTGGGGGTCACCGGGGTCTCCCCTGGCCGTGTGCCCAGAGACGCTCATGGAGGCAGTGGATGTTTAGCCCTGAGCCCTCCCGCCATTCCTCTAATTATTGCCCCCCGGTCACCTGTGGCTGCTGGCTGTCTGTGAGACTAGGGAGGGGACGACTCCTGCAAAAAAAGGCCAAGCAGGGCAACGTAAGGACAGCATCGCTTTCCACTTCTCTGCTTCACACACACTGTAAAGCTTCTTTTATTGCTGCCAGTGAAACAGAGGTTAAAGGTGGCCTTTGTGCTCTTTAGAGGACATCGCATGATGTGTCCGTGTGTCTGCCTGCGTGGGTGGGGGGTATTTAAGGGCTGAGCAGAAATCGAATTAGAATGTAGCTTTCACTGAATCCGTCATCTCAATGCCTTCAGCTCATAAATACACAACACGGAGGGATCCAAGGTCAGGTGTTTGTCATCGGCCTCCGTTAATAGCCTCCGACGTGGTCAGGGTTGGCGGTTGATGGTGGTGACATTTTGAAAGTCACGTCAATTCGCAATTGCTCCGCCAGCATTTACCGTCCATCTTTTGAAGGCGCATCCAAGCAGAGAAAGAAAGAGAATCAGATCGAGGATCTCCATCACATAAACTACGTAATGTGGAAGGACATGTTTATCCCCGAGTCCTGAACTATGGCGGTATTAAGTGAAGAGGGCCGAAACTCTAGCCCTGTTTGATCCGCTCTGAAAGCTTGTTATGGGATCGTTTTACCTGGTATGGTACCCTGTGTGAAAGTATTCCAAATTTCCTCTGTGCTCATGTAAAGAAAACGCAGGAGTAACCTTGTTTTCTGCGTTTCCCTCGTACCTCAACAGCAGCCACTTTAGCTCTCGCTCCTGCCTCCATACCTCCGCCTCGGATCCAAATGCATTCAGCCTGTGATTACAGCTGCATTAAGCAAACTGCAGGAATGCGTATTGATTGGCCGAGGGGGCCTCCAGAGCGCGTCTCGTAAAACCTCGATCAAGCTGCCATCTCGCACACTCTAATGCCTGAATAAGCGTCTGTGGTCGGCTACTGGAGTCCCGGTAAGTGTGCGGTGGTAACTGCATCCCCCAACGACATCTCCTCGCCTCCACCTTCTCGTCTCTGCACTCTTTCAGAAACAAAATAAACAGCAGTGGTACAGAAGAAAGCAACCCCGCATTCTCTACTCCCTCTCGGTCCTTTTCTATTCATTTCTCCACGAAAGATTCCTAGGAACAATTAAATGTATCCCACACATCCACTCAGTTTCTGAGCTGCTTGACTCAGTAAGGGTGCTGGAGACCATCCCAGCTCTCACAGGGAGAAAGGCAAGGAAACCCTGGACAGGTGGCCAATCCATCGCAGGGCAGATATACAGACAAAGACCCCACATATCCAGTACCGCTAAAATTGTTTAATCTTTCTAAAATCTTTATGAACTGAGAGGTAATTGACACTTGCTCTACCCCCAGGCGACTGGGCAAAGATGTGACAGATTGATTAGGAGAAAAAAATACCAAAACGATTGGCTAAAACCAAAGTTTCACTTTTAATTTTGAGAACAATTAGGCATATTGGCTATGATTTAGATGCTTTTGAATTTCCCAGGTACATTTTTTAGGCCTTCCAGACAGCTAGCAAGGGAGCAATCAGCCCGTTACACTTCTGGTGCTGGGAAGGCCTCACGGCGTTCTGCTGATGGACACTCGAGAGGCCAACCTCGCACTCCTGGGCCTCCCGCCCACCGCAGCCAGAGGAAAGGGAGCTGGAGAAGGAGCCACCCGAGAAATTACTCAACTTCTCAACGGCTGGTTACTACACAGCAGGGGCTCACAGACGATGTGCATGTGCGTGGGGGGGGGGGGGGGGGCGATTATATATGAGCCCCCGAAAGTTCCCCACCACTCAGCATTGTCTTTAGGCCTCCAGCCTATGTTTAAGCACTTGAAAAGGAGAGTAAATGTTATCATCGCTGCTCTCCATTTTCACTAGCTGTCTGTAATTCACCCCTGTATGGGTTCAGCTCTTGTCGCTCTAGCTGTAGTAGCTTCTTCGCTGAAAGGATCCAAGTAAACAGATCCTTATCCAGTGAAGTGCTGAAGGCTGGGAGGGCCAAGGCCAAGAACTGAAGGATGCAGAGAAAGGGGTTTTTTGCCGCTTTTAAATTAAAAGCATGCACACCATCGTTGTTGTCTTCTTTTTTTTTTTTTTTCACCATGGCACTGCTCCGTGTCATTGTTCCCGTGTCTAGCACTTGCGTAATGTAGCCTTGCGGTCTCTAACTGGGCAGCATCCAATGACAGCCTTTGTTGGGTCGTTCCCTTCCGTATTTCACAGCGATTTATAATGCATATGGCACGGGGCGAGAAAAAAATTGCATGCATATGGCATCAGGGGGAACAATGGCGTTTGAAAACAGGAGTAAGGAATCTGCGTCAGTCTCATTTTCCTCACTAATTAAGCAATAAAAGTTCGTCTGGAAGGCCGAGATGCTGGAGCGCGCAGTCATAGTTGCAGGGGAGCGAGGCCAGGGTGACATCATGTTCCCTCGTGTGTGTTTGCGTGTTGACGAGTGAGTTAAGTCACTTGCTGCGGCTTTTCGTTTCAGGATTGGCTTGCGCGCTCACTTCGTCATCAGGCTTTGCACCCATCTTTCTCTGTTGTTTTGGAATTGTTTCTCTCCCGTGAGTTAAGACGATTAGGGTGCTACATAGTAACCGAGGTTTGTCTTCTCGCATTAGCTGCCAGCGCGAGGGGTGAAATCATGAAATGCAGTTCACTAATCAGTGTGGCAGATCTTCTCCAGCTGTGCTCCTGAATACACTGGGCCTGTATTCGGGGTGAAGTGGCTCGAGAACGTTGCGGCACCAGCCTTCCCCAGTCAAACCTCCACCTCTAATGGGACACCGCTTCATGAGCTTTATTTTTTGTCTTTTTAAGGTTTCTGTTCATCATCTAGCACTTCTCCTGGGTCTTCCAATTTGACAATTTTCTCTTTTCCTCTCTCTCTCTCTGTCTCTCTCTCTGCCCTAATGGAGCAAAGGTCTTAAATTTCAGAGGATCCCCTCACTCTCCCCCATCCCCATGTCCCCCCCCCTTCCCTCGCCGACTCTCGTCGGGTGATTCGCGGCTTTTCTCATGGAAACTCTTATGCAGGCTGGCAGGAGGCCCAGGCAGCAGGACTCCGCTCAAACCTCTAATGATGATTGAGAGCACGTCCGCTCCGCGCTGAAACATGCTGAGTCGCTAACATCGGCGTGCGCCGCGAGCTTGGCGCTGTGGGGGGTTCAGGTCATGAGGGAGAGTGTGGGGGGCTGCATTAAACGGTGAGGGTCACTGACGTTCAGGGAATATCAGGAGCTCCTCGCGTACAGAGCTGGACGTTCGAGCATTTTGCAGGAGCTCGGGACGTCCCTGCGGTTGCAGTCTCGGCTTTTACCACATTCAACTTTGACTCCTGTGGCTTGCTTGGAGAGGGTGGAGCTCATCGAACGGGAAGTTCAGGGCTTTATATTGGTTAAGTGCAGGTCTGAAGCAGGCAGCTCTAGCCTTTATTGACAGGTAAAAGAGAAGGGTGATGGTATTTTCTTCATAATTTATGACCAGAGAGAGCATGAAGTTCTTTATTGTTGTTGTTCTTACAGCGTTCTTGTATTCGGGATCTTGTTTTCCTGGCACTCTGTATAATGGCTGCGGATAAATGAAGAGAGGCTTTTGGGAAGTATTGGAGATGTTGGAAAAATGACTTTTTATGAAAAAAACAGTGGCCTCAGAGGGCTTATGGGCTGGTTAGGTGGCTATGAAGGGAACCAGACTGTCAAGACCATGAACAGCGCATTTCGGTACTGCCGTCACTGGAAACATAAACCGATGGTGGTCTGAATTTTCCCCTTCGTTTCTGTTTTAGTTATTATGGACAATGGATGTTGCATTTAGAAATACATAGGCTGCCATTTATGAGCCGATTTTCATTTCCTGATTTTCATTTCCTAACCCTAGCCCTGCGAGAGAGAGAAAATTAGAAGAAGCCACTTCTTCACAGACTTTTTTTATACCTAGGAATTGTAAGAAGCCATGATAGCTCTGGAAATTGTGGAAATTACGAGCAGACGTCATCGTGTTGGACTTCTATCTGGAAGACTGGAGGTCAGAGGAATGGTGGTCTCATTTCCTTCTTTGCAAGAGAGAACTCCAACACTAAGCAGAAGCCAGCCATTGACCGTAGCCTCCGGCGTGCACCCCGGCCCAGTACATATTATTAGGGATCGCGATGCTCATGACGTTGCATCACGTATAAAGAGCTTCAGCAGATCATATTGCTTTGAAGAGCATAAGGACATCAAACAGCATTAAAATATTCCACAATGATATTAACAGTGCCCCAGTGGCGCTGTGTCACTTTTAATTGGGCGCAGGCTGTTTTCCTGGGGGAGATGTGCTGCATAACCCTCTCCTTTTGTGTGAGGCTCGGCTCCTTGGCCATTTCATTCAGACTTGTCCAATTTCAGCCACTCCGTCATTACACAGGCAGTCACTGCAATGGAATCCGTCTGGAGCGTAACTGCGTCGCTGTCTGAACAAATTTGGCTTTTTTCACGACTGAACCTTGATGCCTTAAGATTGAGAAGCAGATTTTCTCATTTTCAAAAGGGAAAATGTTGTGCTAGTGTTCTTTTTTCCCTGCCAAAATAGTGGTCAAAATACAGCATCTGCCATGCTTTGGCTCGGAGAACTGAACGTATTTCTTTGCTGATTAATCCATGCTGTCCGCGTTATTAAGTACATGTGTTCGAAACCATTCCCTGGTATCCCAGAGCACATGCCTCTTGGAAGGAAGGCGGAGTGGTTGCTACCATTCTGGAGAAAAACAACATCGGAGAGAGGAAACGTGGGTTGTTTGTGAGTGCGGTGATGGCGACATGTGCCTTGGGTTTATATGCCAGGGTCTGTGGTTTGGGGCCTTTGCGCTCCGGCTGCATTCGGGTGTTGGGGACGGCTAGAAATGTAAATGTAAAGGTTCAGCTCGTGCCGAAGGGGTCGTTTATACAGCTTGTGGTTTGGCCCCGATGTGGCCTGAGTTTGGCCCAAATTGGGTACAATGCCCCTGAGTCCAGCTTCTGCCCACAACCTAAAAATGAAGCTCTGTCTTCGGTGGGAGGAAGGATTATTATGGGCTCGTGTTCTGGAAGGCCCCAAGTGACTGCTTTTTTCTCACTGATTCAGGACTAGTCGTTGGATTATTGTATCATCCTTAAACATTTGGGTTCAAAGCTCATCTGGTGGTTCCTTCAACATCTTCACCCTTTATGTATCAATCTGGAGGCCGATCTTTATTCAGATGAGGCAGCGTGACAGCCATGCTGCTTTAGAATCGGTCACTCCCATTTGAAATACTTTAAAATAGTTTTTTGCATATTTAAAATTGCAGTGGAAAATATCCCATAGTGATGGCTGTCACCAGTCAGAGTTCCAGAGCAGCTTGGCTCGGAGATGCCGAGGGCTTTTGCTGCTCTTGGCTCGACTCCCTCCTGCTCTCGCCTCGCTTTGCTCCCCGTCCAGAGCGCTCACCTAAAGAAAGAGAAGGAAAGGAAAGAGAGAATCCAGTGACGGAAATATTTACTGCTAGCCTTATGTCACAGGCAAGCAGCCCATGATATTTTTCTCGATTTGAGTCAAGCAAGACCATCTGAACCAAGAGAGTAAAAGAACTTAATTCATTCCTCCTGATTTCACTTCAGGTAAATTACTTTATTAGAAATGATTCATTTTCTAGAATTTGGACTTCATCTCAAGTCTAAGTGGACCTCACCCCTAGAGAAAATCAAGAAACATCATACTTTGTCTAATTAATTTTAATTCTGGAAGGGATTTCAGTTTGATGGAACAACATGGTACAAGCTAAATGAGTAGGGCTAAATGCAGTGTTCCCACAATGCACTTGAATTTGACACTCGATTTACTAAAACTGCAGATTATTCATTTGAGAACCTTCTACTTCTACACACATTCTACTTGCACACTGGATTTAAAGAACACAGAGACGTAATGGAGGTGTCAGGAAAGTCAAGGAGATGCGTGCAGTCAGGATGTGACGTTCCTCAGGGTTGTTATTTTACCCAAAAAATGAATTTTTGGAACCATATGAGGAACGTCACATCCTGACTGCACTCATCTCCTTGACTTTACTGACATCATGGACTATGTGTACATTGCAGGGGCATCTTCTGCTGCATGAACGCTAAACTGTGTTATTCTGAGGATAAACCATTTTAACGGTGAGTTTCCTCAACATCTTCTAAATCTGCTACCAATTTTAAAGGAAGTTTCTCAGCAAAGCAACTTTTGAAACATCTGCCAGCTTTAAAAGGCAAAAAAGAAAATTGTCATCAAACCAGCCACTGTGAGTTGCTCAAAATTTAGGAAATAATGTGGGATTAGTCAGCTGTTTCACATCTACACCTACTTTTTGGACGTTTTCTTCAAACAATAAAGTAAAAAGAAGTCAAAGTGACTATCATTGTGAAACAACGGAATGCTTCCCTGTATTTAACCCACACACACAGTAGGAGGCAGCTATTTAAAGTGCCCGGGGAGCAGTGACTGGGACGGTACCTTGCTCATGGGTACCTCAGGGCAAGGTGCCGGTCTGGGATTCAAACCCACCCAAACCTCTCCAAAGGAATTAGTATATTTAGTTCCTGTTTTCACTTTTTTAGGGCTGCGGCTCAGTGGCTCGCCTCCACAGGACTGCTTTTAACAGCAGCAGTTGAATGTTTTACCTCTTGCTCGTGAATCAGGACCGTTTCAAATCCCAATCAGTCTTTCAGCTCAAGTGTCCAGTCCGCGTATGTTATACAGCGTCTCATTTCCAGTTATGTAACTAATAAAGAATATGAATTATTTCAAGACATGATCATTTCTGATATATCTTAACCGATCGCGGGAGAGAAGGGAGGTTTTTAAAAGTACTTGGATGAATTCATGACGTGGAAGGCCGTCTTTTCTTTTGCAGATAGATCATCGTGTTTAAATGGAGTAAAAGGGAGTTGGAAATCGACCCTTTGTGAAAGGTAGAGGGCCGTGACAGATTTTGTTGGCTTGGTCTGAGCAGGGAATTTCTCTATCCACAAAGCAATAACTATATTTGACTTATTCATTTCCGAGGACTGTTGTTGTACCAATATATAGGAATTTTACAGAGACGAATCACACGCAGCCTATTCGTCCACCTCCGTAAAATGGCAGGGGCTGGAGCGCGTTGTTTTTGTAAAGCAGGGCCAGTGGGGGAATCTGTGAGCGTGGAGCCCTGTCACTGGTGTTTATGTTAAAGCTGCAAGATTTATACTGGAATCAAGGTCCCTGCCTCTGCTAAGGCATTCAGTCCGAAAGCGCACTGAGCCAGAAACGGTACTAAATCCACAGGTGATGAAATCGTATGGCCATAACCTGGAGAAGCCACGATCGTGATTTACACACAACAGTGCCATATTGATGCAGGTGTGTATGAGTGTGTGAGTGTTCAAAGTCATGGGATGAGACGATGTCTGTTGTCTGAAGCTGTGATAGACAGGGATATGTCTTGGTTTTTATTCAGGCATGTTTGTGTGCGTGTGTGTGTTTGTGTGTGCAGAAGTTGCAGCAGATGCTCTGTAGTCCCGCATGGCTCCCAATGGCCATGTGATGCTGAATAGGTATTTCAGAGAGTCCAGATGTAGGACTGATATAGACATTTAAAGCAATCCTAAAAAGAGGCTGATGAGACCAGTGGAAAAGGCCAATTCGAGAGCAATGGTATGAAAACTATGGGGAAACACCAGCAGATGGCCTTAAAATATCCCAACCATTTCATCATCCATGACTCCTTTTCAAGCCATTAGGCACAGCATCAGTGAAACTTCTGTCCTTAATGTCTTAATAACAGTGGGATTCTGTGGGGACGTTGATCAGACACATACCATCTTAAAAGTCTTAAGCTGCTAATCATTTCTTCCTATTTTGCTTCCAAAGGCCAGACTTTCTTGTATTTTTAATGTAATGGAACAGTTCTCCAGATCTTCCTGAAGGACAGTGATGTTGTCTCTCATTTTGAGTCCAGTCTCTGTACCTGAGCAGTTCTCCAGATCTTCCTGAAGGACAGTGATGTTGTCTCTCATTTTGAGTCCAGTCTCTGTACCTGATCAGTTTGATAGTTTGGTGTTGGTTAATCCTTACTTTATGCTGCATCCTGATGCACTAAAACCTTTGTTCTCATTTCTTTCATTGACTGTACTCCAGCGGTGGCCTCATGTTTAGGGACTAGGCCCCAAGTTCAGACGTTTGTGGGTTTGAATCCCAGAGAAGTAGGTTGCCCCAAGGTACCTTTGAGCAAGGTATCATCCCCATCACTGCTGCTGTGGCACTGGATTTGGCTGCCCCCTGCTGCACATGTGTGCTGTACGTTCCAAACATCTTGGAGAACTAACCACAGATCTTCTGTGGATGTAGCTTCCTCACAGGTCTTCTGTGGATGTAGCTTCCTCACGTCCTTCTGTCTCTTCATGTGATCCAGACACACTGGATGATGTTGAGATCAGGGCTTTGTGGGGCCAGAAGAACTGATGCTGGTCTGAAGGTAAAAGGTAGAAACACCAAATATTGATCTAATTTAGATTTTTCTTTTGTTCGCTCACTTTGCATTTTGTAAATTGATCAAAATAAACAATCATTATTTATATTTCTGAAAGCGTTCTGTTTACAGCATTTTTTATATATCAGTTTTGCCCGGAGGTATCTGTGGCATTTCTACCTGGACCATGGAGTATCCAGTGGTGGTGCTCCTTCCACAACTCTGTGACCCCATCCAGAGGTTGTGATCCTGGAGGAAGAGGACAACTTCCATTGTACTCTTGCTCTGATTTGATGAAATTCAGCCCACAGCGCGCGCGCTCTCTCTCTCTCTCTCTCTCTCTCTCTCTCTCTCTCTCTCTCTCTGGAAAGAGAGAAGGCTGGCCAGCAGAGCCTCCGCTCAGTCAGAAGGCAAAGGCACCTCGAAGCACTTTCTCCGTGATGGATAGAGCCCAATAAAGCTGGCTCTGATGTAAGCCTTTTTGGAAGCAGAAATTGCAGCGTATAGAAGTATTTTATATAAGGGAAAAAAGGGATGATTTGAAATCTGACATTAAGACTGACAGGGTACAGGTGATTTAAAGAGGCAGAGTACAAATGCTGATGTCATAAATCCCATTTAAAAGCAGGTGTAGCGCCAAATTCTCACTCAGACATTTACAGCATACCGAAACGTGATTGCTTCAATATGCTGCCGCTTTTCCACCATATTTGAACACGAGATGACTATCCTCGGCTTTCGGCCGCCGTTGCCGAACTGCTTTCCAGGTCAGTATTCATCAAACGCCGCTTATCTGATGGCCGCAGAGGTTTTGCCATGAACCTTTACTGAGTGAGGCAACGCAGACGTTTTTAATCTTTATCCCATATCTCATCACCCAGACGTGCCTTTACGTCCATCTGAAAGACACAGGGAAGCCACGAGAGCCGAGGTTTACTCTGTTCATTCACTCATGAAGTCTTGTTAAAGGGAAAGTAAAGTTAACGCACGTCCTGTAGTTCAAACCAGTAGTAGCGGCACTCTTTCAGCTTGAATTTGAGCATAAATTTGTTCATTTATATAAAAAACCTCATCATTTTTTTCCTTTTCCTGCCATAAGCATGAGTTTTCCATTCCGATCTGTCCACTAATGGAGTTATTACTATTAAGGTTGATATTCATCAATGATTTGGTCTCAGTTTATTGGCGCTACTCAAGAGTTTTATGTGGTTACTTGTGTGTAAAGTTATCATCTACTTTGGGTTTCGTCATAGTGTGGCTTTAAAGCTAAAGATCTGTGCTGACAGTGTGAGTTTGTTTTGATGGTGTGTGATGTAAAAAACTTGAAAGAAATGAAAGGTATAGCTGTAGTTTGGTCTTTGTTGTGTAAAGACTTTATATGTGTGTGTGCATATGTGTGTGTGTGTGTGCGTGTGTGCAAATTGTGATTCATTTCTGCACATCTCTGATTAGGGCACATGAGAGAAGGCCTAGCCGTGTAAACACCCTCTCCACCACACACCCTCCCAAGGAGGCCGCCTGGCACACACACCCCACCGTCCCTCGGGACAGAGAGGAAGTGAGCAGAGCAGAGCAGGGAGGGGAGATAGCGGAGAGACGAAGGGAGGAAAAGACGAGTGCGATAGGGAGACACACCAAAGCTTAGTGGATCAAAGGAAAAGGGCCCGTTTCAAACCCAGCCAACCTAAACAGGTCTTTCTTTGCGCTGGCACAGAGGGGTAACTGTTGTTTTTAGATTGGCCGTCTAATTTTGGAGCCCGTGCCTTTCTAGTGTTCTTCCATCCTCAGCGGCGGCGAGCCTGATTCACTGTGTGTGTGGGTGTGTGTGTGTGTGTGTTGCACAGGGGTTTGTTTTTCTTTCTTTCTTGTCTGGGTCGAGCAGACTCTGGTGTCTCCAGGGCTTCCTCACTCACCCTGGCAACAGTTGTAATTGATCAGGCTCAGGAGACCCACAGTGCACTTAGTTTCCTCACACAGTGTGCAGCTTTAGCATCAGACTCACTCAAACAGGTGGAGCTCCAGAGCCACTCAGTCCACCCCAGAGGACCACAGATAAACATCACTCGTGGGTGTTGAAAGTTATGGCACACCGAACCAACAAACCAAGAACTGTGGATCTCGATGGTTTCCTTCCAAAATAGTCAGAGCTTATCTGAACTGTTTTGATATCTTATTGTGGCGCAGCGGTGGCCTAGTGATTAGGGACTAGGCCCCATGATCCGAAGGTTGTGGGATTGAGTCCCAGACCGGCAGGGGACCTGAGCAGGGTACCGTCCTGATCAATGCTCCACTGATCCGAAGCCAAACCTTGAACCCTAGGTTGCTCCAGGGAGAAAGAAAGTCGCTCTGGATAATGATGTAAATCAGGACCGGGTCGACTTTAAACTATGGAGCAGGAAAGCCGACTCAAAGCGGGTCGTTAAACTGAGCACCAGCACGGCTCCAGCGAATGACACACAATTCCAGTGGTTCTCTGTTCCACCGTTCTACTGTTCCCAGATGTGGCACTGAATTTGGGTTTGGTTAGCCGGGTCAGAGCGCTCTGGCCTTTAGAGCTGCTGGAGGTTTCTCTCTCACCCTCAGCTGTCCGACGGTAGTATTGCAGTGGGGGGGGGGGTTCTCCTTCAAGGTCCACGGCTTTAATGTCTGCCAGCGTGGCTCACACCCCTTTCCCTCCCTCTCCCTGTCTTCCTCCGTCTCCCTCACTCTTACACACTGTTTATTCAAAGCCATTTTAAAACAAACTTTCCCTCCTCCTTCTCTCTCTATCTCCCCCCATCCCTTTTTCTCTCCATGCTGTCAAGCCTTTGAACTGAACGCTTCCACACTGGCAGCACAGGCTTTTTCCGCATCGAGGGTTCTTTAAATGTCATCTGCCGCTCACACGCGTCTGTCAGACTGCTGCTGAGGTTTATAGGCGTAGATTAGAACGCGATCCAGGAGAACACACTCTGAGAGTGCGAGTCCTTTCTTAACCCTTCTGACGTCCCTCTCTTCGGGGTTAAGGCCGGGCCGCCTCCCTGCCGCAGTCGAGCGCGTGGGAGGCTGTGAATAGCCCATTAGCGTTTCAGCTGAAAGCGAGAGCAGATTTGATATTGTGGGGAAACAATAAGTAATATGTAGCAGGAAATTCAATTGCCTTTCTCCTACAGCATCAAATTCAGAGTTAAGCTTCCTTTGCCAAATCAATTTCACAGGCAGTTCAAACAAGGTTAAAGCATTTCTGTGAAAGCTGCCCTTCCATTCAACATATATGATTTCAGGGCAAAATGTCGGCGGTATATTGTGTTGTAACTTTGTTCTTGGTCAATATTTGAGACACTTTTTCTCTCCTGCCAGATTAAATAGTGCTGAAAAACAGTGCAATTACAATAATAGTGTTATTAGATTGCAGGGAATAAAAAAAAAAATTCAAAAAGATCCTGGACAGCCATATTTAAGTGGGGCAGCAGGGGAAGCCATGCGTTTTGGGACTAGGCTCCAGGATCCATAAGTTGTGGGTTCGAGCCTCGGAGCAGTGAGGAGCCCTGAGGTGCTCTTGAGTAAGATACCGTCCCCGTCACTGCTCACTGGACATGGGAGTACACTGCTGCACTGTGTGGACTGATCGCACAGGAAGCATTTTTGTTCAAGTGTTGTCTTGTGGTTTGGAAAAAAAAAAACCTCTTTACCCGGGCTGCTTTTGCACTACTGTGTTGCTTTAAAATAATGTTAAAGACTTTAGGAATGTCAGGTATAGCTTTTTTAATCCTGTGCATTTGTTTTTTGTCACTAAAGGCAGCGGTGGCCTAGTGGTTAGGGAGTTGCTCCCGCATCGGAAGATTGTGGGTTCGATTCCCTCACCAGTAGGTTGCCCTGAGGTACCCTTGAGCAAGGTACCGTCCCTGTCACTGCTCCCCGGGCGCTTTCAATAGCTGCCCACTGCTGCACGGTGTTTGTGTGCATGGGTTAAATGCAGAGGTCCAATTTCGTTGTGGTTCACGTGTGCTGTGACCTCGCAATGACGAGGGTTGTCACTTTCACCTTTCACTTAAAACCAATCACACTAAACCAAATCCATTTAATTAGTAAGATGTCACATACGCATTAAACCTTTTTCAGCATTTTCAGATGCAGATTTTTAAATATTATTTTTAGGAGACGCCATTTTTAGGAGACGTTTTACTAGTCTTAAAATCTAGTTGAATTTCTGCATGGTCTAGAAGGACCAAACACCCCAAGGACGTCCATATATGGTGTTGTTTTTCATGATCATGGAGATTATTTGGTGCTGTTGGGGCTCCGAGAGATCCTCGAACCGGCCGTCCGCTCTCAGTTATCCTGTAGAATGTATCACACACGCTGTTGTGGATCTGATGATTTGTTTCTGAGCTGCTGAACTGATCACGCTTCATTTAAAATCCCCAGTAAGCCTCCCTTCTCACTCATCAGCAGAATCAGGTTTCTTCCTAAGGATTTTCCAAGCATGATGGCCATCCATCTCGACCAAACCACAGGCTCTCCCACTTTCTCACCTTTTTTTTTCTCCTCCTCTCTTTCTCTAACTCATACTCCATTGTTTTCTCCATTCTGTCAGCACTGCAGGCTGTAAGAAGTGTGAAGTAAGGCTGAAGCGGAGCTGTAACGATCCCCCAAGCCGTGTAATTGAAAGTGTATCTGGGTGTTAGTGCTTATGCTTGTCTTGAGCTTTTCACTTCCATGATTTGTCATTCCAGTGGTCCCGGGAAGGTCTAGGTTTAAATCTTGCTGTCATAATCCACCGCAAAACACACACTGATCTTGGAACAACAGTGATGAACAGACAAGATGAAGCAGTGCGTGGACGTGTCTCCACCATTACTGGATTTCAGATCCGATTATTGGACGTTTCTGTGCTGCTGTTTGTTGACAGGCTACATTATATGCTATTTATTCTAAGAAAATATCAAATACAGTTATAGGCTGAGGTGTATATGTATGTAAATACAAAACTTTAAACTTGATGTATGTCCACATAATAATGCACACATTAAAATTCCCCACTGCTTTATCTTACAGTGAGAAATGAGCCCGATGGACTGATTGAAATACCATAAATAATATTTTACATTTGTATTTTTAACTGGAAAAGGCCTCCTGTCTGAAGTGGGAGCGAGGAGCTGAGTTGAAACCAACATGTAAATCTTAAAGATTGATATTTAAGTCCCAAATCACCATTCAGGTCAAGCTGCCAGTGCCGACAGTTCTCCAGCCCTGAGTAAGTCCATAAACACCATAAAAGAGAAATACAGCCTGTTCGGTAATAGCATGTTTATAGTCAATAGATTTAAAACGATAGTAAATCTGGTTATTTTTTAATAATTCTGTTATTCATTAGTTTCCTTTCCAGTAGGATTCAGCCTGTGGTAGATGGAAACAACGTCAGAAAACAATTGCAAGAACAAAAAGCAGTGCGACTATTGAAAAAAGAAGCAAAAATAAGTCCTTTTGAAGTTCAAATAAAAGTTTTGCTCCATCTTGATAGGCAATGCAGGGTTTAAAAGTGAAATAATGGAGCCACCAGGCAACAAAGGACATGAAAGTTCATGATGAAGAGAGAGGAAGTACAGGGGTGTTAGAAAAAAAAGTGAGTTTGTAAAGCAGATTGTGCACACGCTGCAGTGCTGTCGGTGCATAAGTTTCACTTTGTCTTCCCACACACTTAGGCCTGGTCCTGAGTTTAAATAGGGCAAATTTCCAAAGTCCATAGTGTTGATCTGGCTCTTATGGGTGACAGAGATGAATCCTGTCCTACTGCACTGCAGCCTGAACAGAGCGTTTTCATTCACTGAGACAAGAATTGTGCAGAAGCTCTCCTCACTCTTAGGGTCCTGAGTCCAGTTCTCCAGGAGGAGACCACGTGGTGTTGTCTACGCTCGATTTGAACTCTCCTAATTGTCGGCGACAGAAACAAAGTGAAATGGCAGCAACGCCGATCATGCATCAGAGTCCGAGCAGTAAAGTAAGTCGCTGCCTGGGTCAAATGGAGCAGAACCGGAATTCCCGCGTGATGTATTTTTAGAGGAGCGGACGTCAGTGGCTGGTCACTGGTGGCCGTGTGGAGGAGGAGATTAAAGGATGGCTTGGACAGGCTCAGGTTCGGTGGACCACACCCATAGGGAAAACTGGCAGGGAGGGGTTGGCTGTACTCACGTGTGTGTGTGTGTGTGTGTGTGTGTGTGTGTGTGTGTGTGTGTTGGCAGTGATAGTATCACAGATTGGCACACTGCAGGGATGAAGCATGTTTTAATAAAGCAGACCTTCTGTGTTCTGTCACACTCAGAGATGCTCCGCCTGTACCCAGGTTTGCATGTGTGTATGTGTGTGTGTGTGTGTGTGTGTGTGTGGGAGTAGGTGTGAATTTGACTTGTTGTCTAGCAGCATGTGAGCCCATACGATTTTGAAATAGAAAAACAGAAATCAGAAATCTGTATTAAACCGCAGAATAGTGAATTTGCCAAGCAGCTGCACCTTCACACGTTAAAAGCAGGGAGCAGCGATGAGGACGGTACCTCGCTCGAGCTTACCTCAGGGTGACCTACTGGTCTGGGATTCAAACCCATGACCTTCCACGACCTTGCCTTGATGTGTGAAGCATCAGGAGCAGCACCTGATCTGCTCTAATGAAGGGCTGATCAGGCGAAAGCAGGAATTTGATTGGTTGAGGATAAGGCCAACAAACCCACATAAAATCAACTTTTCTGCTGTATTGTATATATTCCAATATTAATGTTTTTTATATGAAAAAGTCTACTAAAATCACTCTTTACTGTAAAGTGCTCATTCTATTAGTGTTTTTAAAGGATAAAATCACTCTTTACTCGATTGATTTTTCTCTTTATTATTTTTATTATCTTTATTTACATACTTTATTGTATGTATGTATCCAAATAGTAGTGTTTTTAAATTAAAAAGTGAATAAAATCACTCTACTGTATTGCTTCTCATATTACTATTCAATACTAATATTAAAATCTTCAATTTTATATAAAAATGTCCCGTTAAACAGCTTTTAAACATACCTTTCTAAGACGTTATTACTTTGTATCGTTTGCTGTGATCGAATGTGCTTTGATTTTTCATTTTTTCACTAAAGGGCCAAGCTGACTCTCTGGTATTTGTACACCTGATATTCACGCCGTAATCAGAGGAAACACTCTGATCACAGAACAAATATTCACACCGTCAGCCGATGGGAGTCAAGGAGGTTTCATTTGACGTAAAATGAGAACGAAGCTTGATCTTCGTGTTTTGGCGGCTCGGGCGTTTGAGAGATCGTACCTGTTTCTTATGACTTATTAATGGAGAGGTTGTTACAGCGCGTTGCATCAGGTGAGCTTAGCAGGGCAAGTCTCTCTCTGACCCCCAGTGACTGCATTCAGCTTCTGGAACAGCTCAGCTTCCTTCAGTTTCTTCGCCATAACAATCCTTTCTATACGTGTTTTTTTTTTTCCCCCTTTGTCTTGATAAGCAGGTTGGCAGCTACACAGATATTAATAAAAACAGAGTTCTAAACTTAGGCCTGCAACAAGCGTTGAGGTCTAACAGTTTACAACATCCTGTTTCAGTGGCTTTTTTGAACGTCAACAGGGTGTGATTAGAGACCTCGGAGCACCTTTCTGGCGTGAATCTCTTTATAAAAAATGCTTATTTTTTGTTTCTTTTTTTTTTTCCAGCTCTCATTGCTTTTTCGCATGAGTGGAAAAGCTGAGGGCTTGGCAATGGAAACTATTAGTTGATAAAGCAACACCGCGCAGTGTTGTGGTCGCTGTGTAGGTGTGATTATTTCGGAGAAGGCCCGTTGTTGCCGCCGCTTTCAGGGGTGAAAAGGAAGCGAGCGCTTTTCCTTTGTAAGCAAACCGTGTTGCAGTTTGCTCTGCGGAGGTGCAACGTGTTACCCGAGGCTCTTTGCACTTCTTTGTACGTCCCGGCCTTTCCTGAGGGGCATTAAAGTTTGGTCATGTAATCATGAGCGCGATTCCGTGGTCTGTTTTTTAGCGTGACGCTGAAGGGATGAGCAGAACGAGAGTGGCGTGTAGATGCCTGTTTTGCTTCGAGCAGCAGTCGGGTACAAACAGCCGGCGGTGTTGGCTCAGCCTGCACCTTTCCGCTGGGACTACCCTAATGTAGGAAAAAGGGATTCTAGGCCCTGTGCATACATGCATGAGTGTGTGTTGGTGCGTAGGTGTGCACACTCCAATAACCCATTTCATTGGCAAAACCTTGTATGTGTTTATTTATAGAGCTCTCTGGTTTGGCCCTGCGCTCCATCCAGCCGGGCCGGTGCTTTGCTTCCAATTTAGCTCATTTTAGGGCTTTTGGGGGACACGAGTCTCGGGGTCACCCGGCTTAGGACTACAAAGATTCTCTGTTGTCACTTCCCGGGGACTAGCCAAAGTACACAGCTGATAAAAACACTCTGAAGTCTGAGAGTGTGGGAAACGCGCGGGTGAACAACATCCCAAGCCGGCCTGATGCTGACTCACACGGGGCTAAAACAAGGGTAAAATTGATTTTCAGTGAAGGACGTTTCCTTTCATCATTTTTCAGAAACGGGGCTTTTTGTAAGTCAAATCTTTAACCGTTAGTGTTTATACATTGCGCAACTTTTTAATAAAAAGCTTTTTTAACTGTCTTGCATTTGTATTGGTTCTAACATTAGGATAGATTCTGTAATTTTTTCTGTAAAATATCCAGCTTTTAAATATACCTTTCAAAGACCTTTGGAGTACTTTGTATATTTTGCCTTGTTTTTCTTTGATTCGTTGCTGACTAGATTCTATACATTTCACACTTTAATCACACTTAACAGCCAGATCACAGAACGACTCAACAGATAGAACATCACCATCCAATAGACTTCCTTGGAGACGAGGATTAGGCCCCTAGTTTGGCTCAGATTTGGAGAAATGGGACGGTCTATGATGCTGATTCACAAATCTTTCATCATTTGTCAGAAATGGAGCTTTTAAAAGTCAAATCTTTAGCGTTTAGATTTCGTAGCATCAGTTTGCTCGGCTTTTGAACTGAAAATAGAGATTCATCTCCGTGATAAAAGGCGATGAGGGGTCGTGCAGCAGCGGTTTTAGACGGTTGCTAATGGTTACAGTATGAATTTCGACTTTTAAAGTTATGTCGGCTACAGTGTCTAGCTACATAGTTAACAGCCTGAAAGCATTCAGAGGAATCACACACACACACACACACACACACACACACACACACAAAATCTTAATTGTGTCTTAATGGCCAACGTCTAGCTCGCAGAGCTGGTGATCCAAAATGTTCTAGTTAAATTATACGAATATACAATAACTAAATAAAAATGTAATTCCAATGAAAATATTGTGTATTAAATATCAAAGCGCAATAAAAAAAAACTACTTCTACTTTCGGCTGCTCCCGTTTAGGGGTCGCCACAGCAGATCAATCGTCTCCATTTCTTCCGGTCCTCTGCATCTTCCTCCTTCAAACCGACCCCCTGCATGTCCTCTCTCACCACATCCATAAACCTCCTCTTTGGTCTTCCTCTTCTCCTCTTTCCTGGCAGCTCCATCTTCAACACCCTTCTCCTGATATACTCCTCGTCTCTCCTCTGGACACGTCCAAACCAACGCAACCTTGCTTCTCTAACTTTGTCCCCAGAATGTCTAACCTGAGCTGTCCCTCTAATATCGTCATTTCTAATCCTGTCCATCCTCGTCACACCCAACGAACATCTCCGCATCTTTAACTCTGAAAACATTGGAACACAATCAATATCTCAAAAACCTGATGGAGAATCTAGAGTGTAAAAGTGCAGATGAAGGGGAACAATATAAAAAATCAACAAATATTTTTTTTCAAATACCTGCAATAACATGAATTAAATTCTGTGTTTACGGGTTTGAGTCTACCTTTTCAACAAGAACATTTGTGTCATTGTTTCCAGCTGTGTGTGCAATAACGTTCATTTTGATCTTATTTTCAGTCAATGAAATTATCAGGAACGACTTGTCGAGCACTTCCGCTCACGGCCGTCGAGATGCTTGAAGAAAGATGGGACCAAGACGTCTTCCCTCTCAGCCCACCCACTCTCGGACTTCGAGTCCTGGCCATTAAATCTGACTTTTAAAGAAAACTCCACGACTACACTTGACTGAATGTTTCACATGAAAGGCCTTAAACTCAACGCGGTGTGAAAAAGCACCATCGGTGACTGTTCCTGTATTTTTTTATTTGTTTTTTTTGCTCTTGCCTTAAATAGAACTTTGTGGACCAAGATTTCACAGAGGCTTTCCTCTGTTTGTTTTTTTTTTCTTTTCTTAATATGTGGTATGTAGGATAAAGGCTGTTTGACCGGGTCAGAATGATGTAGAGTAGCTGAAATGTCCCGATCTGTCCATCCCAGGGACGGTGCCTTGCTGCAAGCACAAACCAGGATGCAATTCCATTCTACTTGTTCTTTTTTATATATATATATATATATATATATATATATATATATATATATATATATATATATATATATATATATATATATATATATATATATATATTTCTAATTCAGTCACTTGTTTGTTTACAGTAAAAATGGCTGGAAAACGTGTAGGAATGTGTGAATAAAGTAGACCAGTGTTTAGACCATGTTTTATTTTTTTTTATTTTTTCATTTTTATACCATGGCATATACATATAATGAAGTCTGTAGCGCTTTTATTTTGGTTGAACAATGTATGTTTAATATACTGTAAATATGCCCTCACTGTTCCATGTATAGTGTGTTGTCTCTCAGTGAAATTGGACGACCTCTACCTCCCCAGCACCCTCGCACCCCGGGACCATCCACAGCAGCCCCGGGACTCAAAGCATTCCTCTGGAAAAGGCGCTTAAAGCTAAGGATCGTCCAGAAAAACTCAGTCGTGTGATTGGCCGTTGCTCGAGTGTCATTTATGTGCAGCCTGCAGGCCAATAACCCTGAGGTTCTAAAGATCCAGGCACAAAAGCTGCCTTTTATCTGATTAGATCAATTAAAACTAACTGTTTATGCTGTAGTTACCAAATTGCTGTACAATACAATCCAAATGAATGATTAAAAAGAAATTATTAATTAATTTTATTTAATTAATTGAATTTAATGCAATTGATTAAATTAAATTAATTAAATTGCATTAATTAAGTAAAAAGGTTGCAATTACTAGAAAATAAAAATTAATAAGCAAATAAATAATTAAAAAAATACTAATAATCATCTGGTCAGAAGATCGTAGGGACCGAGAGGTGGAGTGGAGGCTGATACGCTAGATATCTTTCTGGGGAAATCAATATAACAATGAGTTTAATAACCTTAACCCTTTATTTTTAAGAAGCAATTTACATTTTAGGGAGTTAACCTTGCCTGCCGGATCCGCTGGGTTGCGTCACCTCTTGCTCTCACAGGAGCTGCTCTGCTGAAATTAAAACAGACAATCAGACATGAAGTTAAAGCAATACTCAAGGAAGTGCTACAACAAAAGTGAACCCACTGAAAACAAAGTGGCACCAGCAAACGCACAAAAACTTTATGCCATTAAAATGTATGCATTCATCCATCCAGCTCTTATATCTTCCTCCATGGACGATGGTGCACAAAACTGTCCTTTCTGGTGCACGGATTTGTATGTAGACAGAGGCCAATAGAATATAACTGATAAAATCCGGATATTTCTGGCCAACTTGGCGTACAATGGAAATCACACCTTCAGCATGGTCCAAATCATTGATCTTTTCCCCAAATTTAAAGCTATAAAGCAGTTAAATTAAATCAAGCAGGGGCTTCCTATCAGGTCTGTGGGACTGAGGCTGAGATTTTGCAGCTTCACTTTGGGAATCTAATGATATTTTGTGTTAATCTGTCTTTCTGTCACAGGAATCACTATTTCTTTTGTTTCTTTTCCCATTGATGGCACAAGAGAAAGCGTCCAAGCTCATATTAGCCATTATTCATACATGTTTAGTCATAAATTGAGGTTCATGGAGATTTATGGAGACAAAGACCAGCAATAAATGACATAACGACACCAAAGGATAAAGGATTTTACCCTGTAATCCATTTTTTACAGCGAGTCTCTCACTAACAGAGATCACTTGCCTCTTCTTCTAACCTGTGTAGGCCAGGCGTCTGTTGAAATGCTTCTAAATCACAGTCCTGGACTGCTTTTGCCACCTGAAGGAGCTGATGTGTAAAATCTAAAAGACTGATTAGGAACCATTCAACTAAGAGAGAGAAAAAACAAAAGCATTCTGTATCTGACCAAAACTGAGAGGTCTTCTTTTCTCGAAGACTCACTTCTGAATGAAAAATGTCTTTCTAACGCATGCACTTAATATGGATATCTGATGTTTTGTTCATTATTGTGACTTTATGTGACATGACCTTGGGATAATTTCTTCCTCTTGTATATGAATGCATGATCGTGTGTAAGAGAGATCGTCCCTGTGCCTTATTTTGCATTGGCTCTTCTCAACAGGCTGATTGTAATTCCTCTTTCGACCCGATCTAGGCACACGGTGAATTACAACCTGTATCTTCTCTGATATGACATATTTATAGAAATCTCAAGGGTATTTTATGTATACGGTATGCTTTCTGCCTAACGACACAAATAAAAAATTATTTAAAAGATGTTTGTGATGAGTTGATCCATTTCTGGTCATGTCCAAATGAGGGCTGGGAGTCGAGGGATCGTTTGATGCTGGTGTTTTATAGGGATGTGGATCAACACATCACATCATACCTACAGACGGAACACTGATTTTCTGATCACTCGGCCCCAACTCAGAGATAAACAGCTCTCCGTTACAAAGTGATGATCCGCAAACTGACAATTTCTCTGATTAGCTCTGAAAATACAACAAAAATAAAGTCCTATAAAAAAGGTTCTGAAAAAATGACACTTGGTTAATTGATAAATTGATTGTTAAAGTGATCACTTTTCACATTTTAAAGCATTATCACCATTTTGTTACAGAATTTAACCCACTGGGGACAGAATGCTCTATTTGATCTTTTTCTTAGTAGGTTAAACTACCACTCAGTCACTCGATCATTTTCTGAGCCACTTGTCCTGCTTAAGGTCGTGGGCTGGAGTCTATCCCAGCTCTCACAGTGCGAAAGGCAAATACAGGAAAGATCGACAGTCAGACACACACACACACACGCACTCACACCAAGGGGACAATTTAGGATCTCCAGTCCACCGTTTGGACGGTGGGAGGAAACCGGAGCTCCCTGAGGAAGCACGCACAAAAATGAGGAGAACAAACACAGAAAGGACCCGGATCGTCCCATCTGGGAATCAAACCCGGGACCTTCTCACTGTGAGGCGCTGCATCACTAATCCTTGATTGAATGATTGAATGATTGAATGATTGATTGATTGATTGAAAACACTGCGTTTAAGATTACTTTCTGAGAAAATCAACTGTGCGTGTTATTTGAGGGACCTTCATATTGTCCACTTTGTATTTGAGCTGGCTGCTAAAAAAGAACCGTGACCTCGTCATTAAATCAAAACTTCACATTCATAAAGCACACAGAAACTCCTGATATGCCTCAGCGCCCTCCGCCTCGCTTTTGATGATCGAGATTTTGGGGCTGATCTGAGTCGAAAACAGAACTGAGCACTTTCCACTCGAAAGGGACAGCAGAGGTTTGGTCGTTAGATATTTTTCTAGTTGTCGGTTAATTCTCCACCGTGCTTTCTGTCACTTTCCACTTCACCGACTACAAAGCCGGGCCTTCTCCTTATTACTCACACACACATACACACTCTCCCCCTCGCAGTGCCAGTTGCAGGGATGGTGGTAAATTTGGCCTCGACTTTCAGTTCTGCTCGTTCCCTTTGTTCCGTGTGTGTGAGCGGCGAGGGGGCTTTTCGGGGACGGTTTACATGAGCATTTGAGATGCCAGCAGGGAGTGAAGGGGGTGAGCATGGGAAAAACCGCCGGCGCTGTGCCACGGGACTCTCTTGTGTACCACCTGTCTGTCCTGCAGACTTTTTCCATCCAGCTGCATTCTAAAACAGCCATCGCCATGGTGACAGAAGGCAGGCCTGGGCGGCACTCTTCTCGCTCGCCTGTGGCATTCCAAAAATAATGTCTACTTCAATATTCAGCCACGCCTCTTTTTCCGGGCACACACTTTGCCTTTTTTTTTTGTTTGTTTTCAATCGAAAAAAATGCATAAGCCTTCTAAAAAACAACTTTTGCGACTTTTGTTGCATTTACGCATCCTTAATTTCCTAATAAATGATACTCTTAGCATATTAAATATATAAAAATGCTTATAATGGGATACATTTATTTGGAATCTATCACAAAATTGTCACCCATTATAAATATATTTAGATATAATATAAATATATACTGTACAGCAGCTCTTATACATTCCAGGGCTGTATTCATGACAAAATACAAAGAGTTCAAATTATTAAAGAGCACAGATATCAAAACATGATCAAAGCATAATTCTGACAATTTAAAAAAAAAATGAAGACTGGGCTGAAAAATGGCACAGGGATCTTTTTTGGATTTGAACGTTCCTGGTGATGGAGCTCTCCCTTAGGCTGGACTAACTGACCCCTGCCTAACAATCTGAGACTTCAGTTGGGCTCAGATTTCTGCAGAACGTCAGATATGTGGGCCCAACAGCATGCAGTGATTTATAGATCAGTAATAACACCTAGAAATGTGAAATAAAGTAAATGAGCCTTGTAACAGTGGGAGCCCCTGTGAGGGTTTGAAAATGAGGTTGTAGTGGTCGGATGTGGGGTGTTCTTAAGCTGATGAATTGTCAAGTTAGTAACTGCTGATTATGGAGATTCCTAAAGTGCAAAGAAACATGCCAGCGAGTTCAAAAACACGCTAGAAAATTCGACAAGATGTCAGAAAATGAAAAAATGCACTGGCAATTTCATGCAAGCAATTTCAAAAACCTTCCAGCACATTCAAAATCTAATTTAACGGCCCCACCAGCATCATTTGATATTAGAGACGTCGTGTTCTGCTCTACCATCGCCATGTTTGCTGTTTTCAGATTCAGCCCTCTAGTGGACATAGTGCTTAACATCCATGCCAACATAGAGGACGCATGGAAGATTGTGGACCGTGATGGTCACATCATTTGAGATGGGCGCATTGAATTTTAGTACTTAAGAAAGCAGAGCCATGAAGTAAAGTGAAAGTGACTATTCTCGTCATTGTGAAACGGCATGGCGTCTAACCCATACACACTATGCAGCAGGGGATTTAAAGGGCCGGGGAGCAGTGATGGGGTTGCTACCTTGCTCAAGGTTACCTCAGGGCAACCTACTGATCTGGGATTCGAACACATGACCTTCTGGTCCTGGGGCCAACTCCCTAACCACCACTGCCTCTACATCCTACTCTCCCCGAGTTAAGGTCTCTTGGTCTCCTGGTATCGGATGGTTGTGGCATCATCAGGGATCAAACTCACACTCATAATCACTTATTTTTTATTTATAACGAGGGGTTCGATTCTCTTAGTGTTGGCTTTAAAGGGTTGGATATTTGCTGTTTTTAGAGGCTGATAATTATTAAGGGTTTAATTCTGGTACTTTGGGACTCAGCTCATTGGTCAAAAACCTTCTTGATGAAAAAAAATACAAAAAATAGGATAAATCTTTAGAAGTATCTTTCATATTGCTGTCAAAATTCACAAATCACACTATTGAAACTCAAAACTGAAATTGAAATTTTTAACCTGAAGGTCTAATTTGCATTTTTTCCGTTCGATTGTGCCACACTCTCCCCTAATAAAATCACGAGCCAGCTTGTTGTGGGAGCTCTGTCTTGATAAAGAATTCGTTTTTAAGATAGAGAAGCTGTTTTTATGCTCCCATCCCCACAGATTCTATAGGTGTGGGTTGAACCAGCTGCTAGAGTATCTGGTGCGTCCGGCACGAGTGATATCTGCTCTCTTGCTCCCACAAAATGATCTTTAGCCCTTTCGGCATCAACAGTCATCCCCACAAATCACGTTTAAAAGACATATTAAAAGACACTTAAAAATTAAAAGTCAAACAGATGTCTTGGAAATATCTGAACTGCAATGACTTTTCCATCTGCATGCTGTCTGGTCTCTGTCAGTAGAGGAGGATTCAGGGGTATGAAGAAACACTTGAGCACAAGAATCGCCAGCTTTCAGAGGCAACCAGTTGGGATGACCTACCCAGTTGGTCACCATCTTGATTTTTATAAATACTCTCATTTACAGTTCAGTCCCAGAATTTTAAAAACGATCTTCACCTGCAGGCAGTCATCTCAACACCAGGGCTGGTGATCACTTCATATTGGCCGACATGATCTAAGTCAACCTGAAGACACATGTGCACTGTCTTGGCTGACCAACTACATTTGGTGTCAAAGGAAAACCATAAATGTAACATTTAACATTCTACTCAGGCTTTTAAACTGGCCCTCAAGTCCCTGCAAAAGGTCCGGTTTTTGCTCCAAACTGGTTTAAACAACAAAAACCAATCCTCTCAAACCCTGAAAATGGAGGTAGTGGTAGTCCAGTGGTAGGCTCCCTGAATTGGGGTCAACCACCACTGGGGTCCTGAGCAAACTGTCCCTGTGATCAGGAATTGGAGTTTAATAAGAGCATCTTATTAAATCTTATTATGATTTCCTGTTCCGAGCTTCCAAGTCTGGCTTGAAGACAAACTATGAAGAACAGGGGCATGCCTGAAGACTTTTACCCAGTATAATTATAATTATAACCCATTTATTGTCTTATTTTGACATAACAACCTTTACACATGCAGGATGCATTCTCCCATGATGCCACTTGCATTTCCCAGGCTGCTAGAAATTGGGAGTATAATCATCACAGAGCTACAGTCTAAAAGTAGCAATAAGTATTTTGTGATTCTGTGAAGTGCAGTGCTGCATCACTCAGCCCTGACAGAATTCAAATTTGTAGATCCTTTTTGGATTTTCCTCCATCAGTTGTTCCTCACTGCATTTCCCAGCATGCATTATGCAAAAACACATCGTACCAGCTGTAGAGCATATGCTGCTCATAGTCTTGAAAGATATCACCGGGGGCAGCAGTGGGGCAGCGTTTAGGGATTCCTCGGTTCGAATCCAAGACCACCCGGAGGTAACTTTAAGCACAGTACCGTCCCCATCACTGCTCACTGCTGGATATGGCTGCCCACTGCATAATGATGTGTGGGGACAAATACAGAGGATGCTTTGTGTTTCACTGTGTGCTGTGCTTCACAATGGCATTTAGCCACTTTTACTTCACTTTCACTTCATAGCTGTTGAATAGGCGTGTTTATTACAGATGGGTGCATTTCCATTCTGTCCTTTAATGGATTAAAAACAGCACTGGAAACTGGAAAAAATGAACAGAAGTCACTGTTTACAACATTCAGTAACTGAAGCTTTGGCCGAATGTTTGATCTCATATCATGACTCCATAGAGTAGCTCAGTCCCGACAACAAACACTATAGAAAAACAAGATAAAACTACTTATTTTGAAAGCCATAAGGCTACGAACCTTCTCACCTGCACGAGGCTAACTGTGTTTTCCGGCCTGCGGGATATTCGGAGTATTTGATTACAGCAGGCTTCTCTCTTAATGGTTTAAAAGCAGCACTGGAGTGGCCTCAGGTTGACCGCGCACCATCAGCCATGGGCTACTGCGGGCGGCCCAGCGTTGGATATGACGTTCCAGAAGCCTTTCAGCTGTTCTGCACTCCCTCGCTCACTCCTCGTTCCACCCCCCGGGAGAATCGGGAGTGAAGCCAGTGTCCATCTATTCATTCTAATGATCCGTTCTTATTGATTAGCAGGCAGGGAGGGGGGGCCAGCTGGAGTAATGACCCTTTATCCTCTTCTGCCTGTCATTCACGCTGACAAAATACACTCAACAGTTCCTGTAATGGACAGCCAGAGAAAGAAAGGCCTCGATGCAACCTAACAGCTCCGAAGAATGCGAGCTTTTCCCGTTGGGACACAACAGAGACTGACTCCGCAGCTCGTGGCGAGCAACATTATGGTCAAGTTTTTCCATCCACATGTCTGTTGGTTCACTCACTCACCATGATCAAATCAGAAAGTACAGCTTGTGGACCTGCATTTCAGACCCTGGGATCGGATCGTCTCCTTAAAGCTCTTTGAATGAAATGGGCTCCATAAATAAACCGCCTCATCAAACTCAATGTGCAGCAAAACCCTGACTAAAGGCAGAAACTCGTTCCCAGTGAACACTCTTGAGATGTTTGGTAGTCTAAACACGACAGAAAAATTAGTGTTTAGTCAATTTCACGCTGATTTTCCGAAATGTTGCCAATTTAATTAAGGCTTAGCTCCGCCCACACCAGTCTCATAGCGTTAAACACCACTGAAAATTGATTTTTTTGTCGACTGTAATGTTTAAATGTGTCTATTTTTGTTGTACTAATGACAGTGTTTACACAAATGGAGGCTGTTCTCTGAGATCTTACATGGTGAGGCTTTTCTCAGCTTCTCGTCACAAAAAGGTCAACTTCTAGAGCCCCTGCTTTCGTGATATTTGGGAGGTTCATTTTCAGCAACGCGCTGGAGGATTTTACAGGTTTTAGAAATATGTTAATGTTCATACTTTCACTTAATACTGTATCACCGTGTGAAAAGCTGGATTTAAACCTTTAAATCTAACATTTGTGTTTAAAAATGTAATAAATGAAAGCAGTTGTGCTTCTTCATCTTCACAGTTAAAAGAATTTTAAACACTTGATCTGCCGTATATTCACACTTTAAACCTTTAAGTCCAGCATTATCCAATTCCAGTTTTGTGTTGTTTCTTCATGGACGAAGGTTCGATTCCCAGTTGGGGCAGCCTGGGCCCATTCTGTGAAGTGTTTGTTTCACTTCACATGTCTGTGTCTGTGTTTCCCCTGGGTTCCCTGGTTTCCACAGTCCAGAGACACACACACACACACACACACACACACAAGGTTAATTATAGATGCTAAATTGCCCCCAAAGTGTGAGTGTGTTTATCTGTGTGTCTGTCCTGTGCTGGACTGGTAACCTGTCCAGGGTGTTTCTCCACATTTTGTTCTGTGAGTCCTGGGACAGGCTTCTGCACTTCCCATGACATTGGTTAGAATATTCAGACGGATGGATGGATGGATGGATGATAGATGGATGGATGGATGGATGGATGGATGGATGGATGGATGGATGGATGGATGGATGGATGGATCGAAGGATGGATGGATGGATGGGTGGATGGATGGATGGATGGATGGATGGAGATAAGTGAATGGATGGATGGTTGATGAATGGACAGGCGTATGGATGGATGGATGGAGATAAGTGATTGGATGAATGGTTGATGAATGGACAGCCATATGGATGGATGGATGGATGCATGGATGGATGGATTGAAGGATGGATGAATGGATGGATGGATGGATGGAGAAAAGTGAATGGAAGGATGGTTGATGAATGGAAAGGCGTATGGATGGATGGATGGAGATAAGTGAATGGATGGATGGTTGATGAATGGACAGGCGCGAATGGATGGATGGATGGATGGAGATAAGTGAATGAATGGATAGTTGATGAATGGACAGGTGTTATGGATGGATGGATGGATGCATGGATGGATGGATTGAAGGATGGATGAATGGATGGATGGATGGATGGAGATAAGTGAATGGAAGGATGGTTGATGAATGGAAAGGCGTATGGATGGATGGATGGAGATAAGTGAATGGATGGATGGTTGATGAATGGAGAGGCGTATGGATGGATGGATGGATGGAGATAAGTGAATGGATGGATGGTTGATGAATGAACAGGCGTATGAATGGATGGATGGATGGATGGATGGATTGAAGTATGGATGGATGGATGGATGGGTGGATGGTTGATGAATGGACAGGGCGAATGGATGGATGAAAGGATGGATGGATGGATGAGATAGTGAATGGAAGGATGGTTGATGAATGGAAAAGCGTATGGATGGATGGATGGAGATAAGTGAATGGATGGATGGTTGATGAATGGACAGGCGTATGGATGGATGGATGGAGATAAGTGAATGGATGGATGGTTGATGAACGAACAGGCGTATGGATGGATGGATGGATGGATGGATGGATTGAAGGATGGATGGATGGATGGATGGGTGGATTGATGAATGAACAGGCATATGAATGGATGAAAGGATGGATGGATGGATGGAGATAAGTGAATGGAAGGATGGTTGATGAATGGAAGGCGTATGGATGGATGGATGGAGATAAGTGAATGGATGGATGGTTGATGAATGGACAGGTGTATGGATGGATGGATGGATGCATGGATGGATGGATTGAAGGATGGATGAAAGGAATGGATGGATGGATGGAGAAAAGAAGTAGATGGAAAAAGGATGGTTGATGAATGGAAGAGCGGATGGATGGATGGATGGAGATAAGTGAATGAATGGATGGTTGATAGATGGACAGGCATATGGATGGATGGATGGATAGATAGATGGGAATAAAGTAGATAGATGGAAGTGATTGAAAGTAGACAGAACAGCGTATGAGATAGATAGATGAATGAATGAGATAGATAGATTGAAGATGAATGGATGGATGATGGGTGAATGAATTTGATGATGAATAGAACAGAAGTAAAATGGATGAATGAGATAGATAGATGGATGGAATAAGTGAATGGAAGAGATAGTTGATGAATGGAAAAGAAACGTATAGATGGATAGATGGAAGATGAGTAAGACTAGATGAATAGTTGATAGATAGACAAGTGTATAGATGGATAGATGGAGGTCGTGTTGAATGGATGGATGGTTGATGAAGCTGGAACTCAGGCATTATGGATGGATGGATGGATGGATGGATTGAGGATGGATGGATGGATGGATGTTGGATGGTTGATGAATGGATGGAAGACCGAATGGATGGGATGAAGAGTTGGATGGATGGATGGAATAAGTGAATGGAGAGGATGGTTGATGGATGGAAAATGTGGATGGATGGATGGAGATAAGTGAATGGAAGGATGGTTGAATGGAAAGGCGTATGGATGGATGGATGGAGATAAGTGAATGGATGGATGGTTGATGAATGAACAGGCGCTATAAGATGGATAGATAGATGAATACGTTAAGATGGAATTGAAGAGATGGATAGATGGATAGATGAATGAGTGGATAGTTGATAGATAGACCAGAACGGAAGAATAGATGGAATAGAAAGAGATAGATAGATGAATGGGAGTAAATGAATGAAGAGATAGTTGAATGGAAAAGCGTATATGAATGCCAGATAGATAGAATAAATGAATAGATGAATGATTCTGATAGATGAACAGGCAAACATGGGTAGATGAATGGGGAATAAATGAATAGATGAATGAATTGATGACGAACTAGGCGTATGGATGGATGGATGGATGGATGGATGGATTGAAGGATGGATGGATGGATGGATGTGTGGATGGTTGATGAATGGACAGGACGAATGGATGGATGGATGGATGGAGATAAGTGAATGGATGGATGGTTGATGAATGAACCTGCGTATGAATGGATGGATGGATGGATGGATGGATTGAAGGATGGATGGATGGATGGATGGGTGGATGGGTGGATGGTTGATGAATGGACAGGACGAATGGATGGATGGATGGATGGTGGATGGATCTATTAGTGTATCAGTAATGGTGGAGGGATCACTCTAATATCTATAGATTTGAGAAATATCCCTGCTTCATCTCTTATGTCTAGCATTAACAGAACATTTCTCCTCACAGTCTTGCTGCACCGTCAGTCTGTAAGTGTTTTACTCAGAGACTCAGTGCTGCTCTGTGAAACGCTTTGCAATCGTGCAGATCTTTTCAGTAGCCTTAGCTTTTGGCCTTTCTTTCTTCAAATCCTATTGAACTACAGAAGTACCTCCACAGTTTGGGGCGCAGTAGAGCAGGAGAATTTTACTACCTGACCACGTTGGACATTCTGTTCCATATAAATCCTGAAGTTTCCATGTCGCGCTGCCGTCCTGCAGCAGCTTCATCTGCTCACACAGACCAGTGTGTGTGTGTGTGGTGTGTGTGTGTGTGTGTGTGTGTGTTGTCAGCATTATAAATCAGATTTAGTTGTGTAAGGAAAGTTCTTAGTGATCTAGGAATTAGTAGATTACCTTTATATAATCCGATCCTCTATATATATATATATATATATATATATATATATATACACATCACTGGCCCAGCCTAGTAGTGAGATTCAGGAGACCCATACATTTCAGACCCTGTGGCAAGCCCCAAACTCTGGGCTAGCTAATTTTAATGCTTTCCGAATTTTATATTAAAATATGATTTTATAAGAAATCCATCTAGTGAGCTTCAGTAATCTATACTTTATGTTGCCGGAGACTCACGCTTTAGAAACACCCTGGAAGGAAGAGTTATATTAGGTGTGTTTCCTGCATTTAAGAGGCTCTCACTGTGGAGTTTGTCTGACCTATGACCTTTCCTTTTGTCTTAAGGAAATAGAGGCCAATTCCTAGACAACCTCGGGCACTGATCTAACTTTCATTTCTCTCTGGCTTTGTCTAAGCTAGATCCTTCTCGCTTTATATGTAACAAACAACAACAATAATAATAATAATAATAATAATAATAATTGTAATTATGATAATAATAATAATATAGCTATGTAATTATATAGAGTTATACATATTATAATATCATATATGTAATAATAATAATATAGGTTATCACTATAACAGCTATAATAACTATATATAACGTAACACTTAACAACAATAGCCAATAATATTTATTATATTGTTATTTATTATTGTATTATTGTTAACTATAGTCATTATAGTTAGTATTATTGTTTTTGTTATTATTATTATTATGTTGATGATTATGATGATAAGAATAATAAGAAGAATACTAACAACGATGATATTAATAATAATAGGCAAAATAAAAATACTAAAACAATCTATTATTTGTATAATTAAAACACTTTAGGAAAGGTAATACAACGATATATTTATATAAACTAAAAATGTCGAAAGAGGAAATGGTCAGTGAGATATAATGTGAAGAAAATCATATGTATGAACAGAAAGCTCGACTAACAAAAAATGTTTTTATCTATTTCAAAATCCTGAAGTTTAATTTACCAAGCAGATATTAAGTCTGCAAAGTGTTCCAAAGTTTTGGCGCCTAAAATCTAACGCCTGCTTTATTTTAGGAACCTTCAGCAAAGCAGCATTTGCGGATCCTAAGCTTTGATTTGGAGTGGAGTCCGTTAAGAGCTTTAAAAAACAGGAACAGGATTTTAAAATCTATTCTAAAATGAACAGACAGGCAGTGGAAAGTGAGGGAAATAGGGGTGATTTTTTAAATCTTTTTGCACTCTGGCTGGTTGGAGTTGGAGAGGTGGCCAGTCATGTTTTTGATCATTCAGTGAGTACACTCCAGGAACCAAAGCCTGGATATTTTGGAAAATTGAACTTTTAGGGTCTGTCCCCCACCAGTCCCACTGCAGTCTGAGCAAAACCGCAAAGGCATCCTTCCACCGATGCGGCTCTGCCAGTACCTGCGCTCTTTCTCTGAGAAACTGGACCAGTTCTGGAGGACGTGAACTCTACGTTTGGCCCTCTTATATTCAAGAAAGCCCAGGTGACCCACATTGCAAGAGCTTCCAAGCAAGTCCTCCAGCTCTTCCAGCGGATTGACAAAGAACATTAGGCTTCTCGGCCCATTGATCGGCTCGATGGCTGGGAGGCGCATCGAATGAAATGCTTTTGGCCTGAGGTCAGAATCAAAATATAGCTCATCCACCCTCTTAAGCTGGGACATTCCCAAACCCAACAACTGGTATCCGGGTGTCATCATTGCTGTTCAGATCTCATTTTAGAGGGCTCTTATTAACAGTGACATCCGCACCGAAACCAGCATCAGTTCAGGGGCAGTTTTGTCATTTTTACATAATGTTTGAAAGAAATTCTCCAGAATTTTTCAGCCCAATCTAAACTTTATTCATGAATAAGGACAATAATTTCAGATCCTCACTTATAGATGATTTGGGTTGAAGCTGTAAAACGGTAAAGTCCTGAATTCAAATGTCATTTACAGATTCTGGGAGGAAACCATGGAAACACAAGGAAAAGATAAGAACTCAGAAAGGTCCCAGGCCGGCCCGGTTGGGCATCAAACGCCATTTCTTCTTGCGTGAGGCAGGACCCTGTCTCAATTGACACTGACTGAAAGAATTCTTACTAGTTAAACCCAGCAACCAATCATTACCTTCCTCTGTCTACGTGTGTTTTGGCTTACTGCTTATGGGTAAACTCTTTGGTCCTGGGAGATCACTGGGCGACTGAATCAGAATACAGACAGAGTGAGCTGAAAAGAGGATGGCATTTCCTTGAAAAGTGAGCGGCGGTTAGAATATCTTTATTTGTGATATTGGCTGTGTCGCTGCTGCTCACTCTGAAAGGCTCTGAAAGCGTGATCTGGAGTTAGGATGAGAGCAGGAACAGACAGACATGACATAATAATGGCGTAGTACTGCAGCACAAGCAGCCTCCTATTGCTCATATATTTCCGTCTGCTCAGAGCTACTTGAGGAAGCCTCATGTGTATAACAGAGAGATCATGTAGCAGCCACTCTCTCACCTTGCTCTCAAAGTCTAATGAAAATGCCTCTGGAAGCTTCCATTCTGCCTATTTAAATAGAACAACAAGAAACAGAGAGGAGAAGATTTGGGCCTCCGACTGTCTCAGATGTGACATAAATATTCCCAGGCCTCTCAGGAGTTTTCGCAGACAGGTGATTGAGAGGCTGAACATGTTGTAGACTGATGATTCCTAGCTTTAAGTAGCCTTCATCCAGCCTGCATTCCCCAGCAGCAGTGCTCATTAAAGAAGGTAGGATTTCCCCTCATATGTTCTAAATCCAAATCACAATCAGGCTGCCGTACGACCCGGAGAGTGAGACAGACGGACAGGAATGAGGGGATGGGGGTGAAAGAGAAAGAAAGAAAGAAAGAAAGAAAAGAGAAAGAGAGGGAGAAGAGAGACAGAGAGAGAGAGAGAGAGACTGACAAGTAGATGCATAGAAAGAGAGAGAGAGAGAGAGAGAGAGAGAGAGACAGAGACTGACGTGTAGATCCATAGAGAGAGAGAGAGAGAGAGAAAGAGGCGAGAGAGGAAGAGAGAGAGAGAGAGAGAGAGAAGAGAGAGAGAGAGAGAGAGAGAAGAGAGAGAGAGAGAGAGAGAGAGAGAGCGAGAGAGAGAGAGAGAGAGAGAGAGAGCGAGAGAGAGAGAGAGAGAAAGAGAGAGAGGAATGGGGTTAGTTCAATTCAGTTATTGATTTAAAACTCTTCATGTTTATTATTTTTTATTTATCTTACAATCTACAGACTTAATTGTTGGTCATTTGTCTAAAAATCATCATATTTATTATTCTGTTATGAATCAAATAATATTAATGTTTGTATTCCGTTATTGATCTAATAATATTAAAAGCTAATCAGCAGTTATGAGGGCGGGTCCTGTCCTGCACAGAGATTAAGCCTGGGCTGGAACTAACCTGCCGTTTACTGTCAGTGTGAATCAGATGGTACGCGCACACACACACACACACTCACACTCACACACACACACACACACACAGATTCTCATTGGAGATGCTGCAGACATGAAACTATCAGCCAGAGGAATCACTCCAGAGTGATCCATCTCCCTCACACAGGAGGAAATGGGACAGTTTGTTCAGGAACAGCTCCTCACAGTGTCTGAAACGCTGCCACTAAATCTCAAACCCTCAACAACATCCAACAAACAACACCAGCAACAAAGCAAAAAGCACAAAGTAGCCTGAAAGTTGGTCAGACAGCATCAAAAAATGGAAAACATGAAGCCTAGGAAGGGCTGGAGGCCCTTCTAAATTGAGCTGTCTAAATTGATAAGGAGGCCCAGGACATCTTCCCTGCAAACTAAAGATGCCTTGTGTGACTCAGTCTAATCCTTCATTTCTACTGGATTGTAACAGAGGCAGGGCTGAGCAATCTGTTCAGTTGGAACCAAAAGATCTCTGTAATAGTTTTGCTTTTTTAAAGAAGCGTGGTTACATGAGAGAGAACAAGTCTGAGTCCACGGTGTTGGTGTTGGTCCATGATGGAGTTTGCTTTATCCATTCTGATGAACTAATGTGAGTTCATGAGCTTGGGGTGCCATCTAGGGGCCAGAGACCAGGCACAGACCAAGAAGGACCAAGAAATACTTTCAAATTTCATTCTGAAGGAATTGTTTAAATGAGTTATTCGTTTCTCAACTGAAAAGCACAAGAAACAAGATGACAAACAACAAAAATGAAGAAAGCCAGTGTGTCAAAATAAGAGACGTATTTGAGATTAAAGGAATATTTTGAGAAATGTCTTGAGACATTTAACAATCACGCCACAGATAAGGATTAGTGGCCTGAACAAATTCAGCTAAATACATACCGGAATGAGACTCAAAACTGAGGTTACACATTTATTTTTTACCATTTTTAAAAGCTTCTTTAACAAACATTAAAACAGTCTGACTATATACTCAAGTGTAACTACTTCACTGAAGCAAAATCCCTCGCGATCAATAAAGTTTTTCTCATTCTGATCTTCTGATAAGAATGCGGTCTAACGTTACAGCGTTTGCCCTCAACACACCGGATCCATTCAATCGGCTAATTATCAGCTTCCAGGACCATGGCTGGGAAACAGTGGTCTGTCTTCTTGATCTGGAAATATACCACCAGTATAAGAATTTGATCAACTCAGAACATCACTGTTAACTTTGGTACAGACTTTAAAACAAGGTATTTGTATTTTTTCCTTGCCATTGTACTGTGCAAAAGTCTTGAGCCACTTTCTTTATATTTTGCTATGGAGTCACAGAAATGGGAACAAATGTTTTAAGATAAAGATAAAGCGGTTCTTCTCAGCGTTCAGCATCAGCAGTAAACAAATCACATGATCATCTGGAATCATCTGCACCTGTTTCTTCTCTGCTTCATGTCTTAAGTTGGACGCTTTCTGCTTGAAGGTTCAGACGTAGATCACTGTGTGGATTAACCAACACAGAACTATCAAACTGCTCAGGTACAGAGACTGGACTGAAAATGAGAGACAACAACACTGTCCTTCAGGAAGATCTGGAGAACTGTTCCTCAAATAGACATTGAAAAGAAAGTATGAAGAAATGAAAGCTCCAGATTTTGTGCATTTCACTATATATATTTGAACAAATGAACAAAATTTGCTTGATGCGTGTTTAAACTGAAGGCAACTGTCTTGCAATCGGAACGCCAGAAAAACAGTGCTTGTCAGTTCTGGATACCACAGACACAGGTAGGTGTATTTGTGGTGAGAAAACAGTCAAAACGTCAGAGCGAGCCTAAAACAATGAATATTAATTTATGTTAGTAAAGTGCACGTGGCAAAATTACAATAAAATGTGACATACAAAGTAGCCTATCACACATCAACAGCATCGTTCAGGGGTATCGTAACTGCAAAGTGGGCCGCAATATCTTTCACTGAAGACTTTACAGCTGCTGCACCTGTTCTGCTGTATAATGTTTGACATATTCTTCTTCTTCTTCTTCTTCCAGCTGGTCTCCACAGCGGATCATCCGTTTCCATTTCCAAATGACCCATTGGTACAATATATTAAATCTTTTCCTGCCTCTTCAGCTAGAATAGCCACGGACAGTCAGCACTACCAGCTGCAAAACAAGTCAGAAGAAACAAACAATAAATCATTTGATTACCGATGAGTGAGACATGAAGTGAAGTGAAAGTGACTTGTCGTTGTGAAACACGGCACAGCTCACGGTGGAACACCACGAAATACAGCCTCTGCATTTAACCCACACATCAGCCGGGGACAGCTGTTGAAAGTGCCTGGGAAGCAGTGATGGGGATGGTACCTTGCTCAAGGGTACCTCTGGGCAACCTACTGGTCTGGGATTCGAACCCACGACCTTCCGATCCTGGGGCCTCGTCCCTGAGCACTAGGAGTGAGATACAGAGCAACGGAGCATCTTAGTTAATGCTTGGGGATGCAGTGGAATATTGCCAACTTACATAAGCTTTTCCAGTTTGTAGCGTGGACTCTTCTTGAACGCAAGCAGCTCTTTCACTCCTGAATCCTGTAACTTGTTGCCGTTCAGGTACAGTTCCTTCAGTATGTTAGCGTTAATGCTGAGAGCTGAAGCAAGAGCTGCACAGCTTCTCTCAGTGATTTTACAGCGGCATAGACTGAAAGGAAAGTAAACATGAGCATCATTCACAAAATATCAGTCACAGGTAAACTCCAGGCTTCAAGAGCCTTGGGGATGCTGCCTGCCTCTGTGTGTCACTTTGACCAAATGTCCATGTAAAAAGCCTTTCGTGGACGCTACACTGCTCAGCTTCATCAGGATTTGAATGTATATTAGAGGGACAGCTCAGGTTGGACGTTTTGGAGACAAAGAGAAGCAACGTTGCGTTGGTTTGGACATGTCCAGAAGAGAGACAAGGATATATCGGGAGGAGGATGTCGAAGATGGAGCTGCCAGGAAAGAGGAGAAGAGGAAGACCAAAGAGGAGGTTTATGGACGTGGTGAGACAGGACATGCAGGTGGTCGGTTTGAAGGAGGAAGATGCAGAGGACCGGAAGAAATGGAGACAGATGATCCGCTGTGGCGACCACTAAACGGGAGCAGCCGAAAGAAGAAGAAGGAGGGAAGAAATCCATTTGAAATGAAAAGGAAACAGTCTTGTCTTGTGGGTACTTGATGTAATTGCTAAGGACATCTATGAGACATTTTCTTTATATCTTTATTACACAACTTTTAAGTGTGAACCCAGATGAAAAAGGGTGTCGATGGTGTTTGCCAACTCATTCTGCAGCTAGGGAGGAGAAAATGAGCTTTACCCTGATCAAACATCACAGTACTTTCCTGCAGGTCTTTTCATTTTGATCGCTCCATATTGGGTTCCTCAGATCGTATGCAAGAATGATGGATATCAGCTTTTGCCCAGATCCATCAAAGCTGGCTATGTGCCACATTAGTTCTGTCCTACATATTCTGTAACATTTTGTATTAACGCGTGAAACCTTTCCGGTGTTTTCCAGAAGTGGCACACATCTAATTCATGATAAAATAAGTCCAAAAAAATGAACCAATTTAAGTCTTTTTAAACTTTGAGCAACACTAGTCAGTAAAGCAGGCAGGCAGCATACTAAACCCATTTTGCATCTATATTGAGCTTTATATTCTTTCATGAAGCGTCATCACCTGCTCTGTACCCCCTGAAACTTTGGAAAACTTTGCTTCCAGTTTGCGAAAGTATATCAGAAAGATGGCTAAATACTTGTAGATAAATAAAAATGAACATGCAAGTTAACTCAAATGAATGACTCTTCCGTTTTGGCCAAAGGAACACTCGTTGAATACTCACACCAATGCTTCAAGTTTACACCATGTACTCTTCAAGCCATCAGAGAGCAGTTCCACACCTGCGTCCTGTATCCAGTTGTAGCTCAGCTCCAGCTCCGTCAGACTGGAGGACCTGAAGCTGAGTACGGATCGCAGTGCACTGCAGCTTTTCTCAGAGAGCATGCACCCGGACAGCCTGCGGAAATAAATCAAACTAAGAAAAGGGAAAATGTCCAGTGAGAGTGAAAGGCCTCGGTTTCTCCTGCTGACGCGTCAGTGTTTCTTTCAGACAGATTTTTAATTGAGTGTAAATGCACACTCGGGAAATCTCAACTGAATCATCAATATTATTTATCATAGCTGTCTTCTTGGTGTTTAATTCCCACTTGTTCAGCTGAATTAAGAGAACTAGACTGACGGGGGATATCCAGTAGTTGACATGGGATATAACAGTAGTCCAGAAGTTGAAGCTGACCAAACCTCCATTCATAAAAACCTTGGGGCAGTGGTGAACGAGTGGTTAGGGAGTTGGCCCTGGATCGGAAGATCGTGGGTTGGAGTCCCTCACCAATAGGTTGCCCTGAGGTACCCTTGACTTTTTAAAGAAATAGTGCTATTGAGCTTACGCTTCCTCTATTAATAAACCCCGAACCTTGAGCTTCATCGGCTAAAAGAATAATCTTTAATAGTTTTCTTTTTTTGATACTTATTTTGAGGTTTTATTTATTGATTTTATAAAATGTGTCATGGAGATGCTGAGATTTTGTGTCATGGAGATGGACAAAATTACAAAGGAGCATTTTAGAGGGACAGCTCAGGTTGGACATTTTGGAGACAAAGTTAGAGAAGCAAGGTTGTGTCCAGAGGAGAGACGAGGGTTATATTGGAAGGAAGAGGTTAAGAGAGGACATGCAGGTGGTGGGAGTTAAAGAGGAAGATGCAGAGGACCGTAAGAAATGGAAACAGAGGACCTGCTGTGATGACCACTAAGCTGGAGCAACTAAAAGAAGTGGAAAAGATTCAATTATGTGAATTCAATTATTGTCCCAAATTCACATCGGTGTTAAAGTTGACTAACAAATAGCTCCCAGTCTCTTCTTCATTTTACTGATCAAAAATAATTAACATTTTTTTAAAAAGTTTTTTCCCAGGTTTTGAAAATATGTGTTTTCAAATTTTGGCCCACCACTGTGAACCCCAGTGCAGTATTTTGCATAGTTACTGTTGGGACAAAACATTTGATCTAAATTTTTTGAGTTTTTTAGGATTAATTTATTTTGCTTTTTGATAATTTGTTGCTTTTTGCATGGTGTGTAAATGTCTGTATGATAACCTATCCTAAAGAATCATTTTCCAGTAAAGTAACCATTTTCAAGATGTAAAATTCTATCCCAGCAAGTGGCAAAATCATCTATTTTTGTCCTAAATACAAAACTACAGTGTTGCAGCGGTGGCCTAGTGGTTAGGGAGTTGCCCTGCATCGCTTTCGCTAGCTGCCCCCTGCTGCACGTGTGGGTGAAGCGCAGAGGTTGCATTTCGTCGTGTTGTGCTGTGCTGCGTCTCACGATGACGAGAATAGTCACTTTCACTTTCAAACACTCACAGCAGCTTCTCTAGTTTACAGTGTTCACTCCTGAGTCCATTACACAGCTGTATCACTCCAGTATCCAATATCCTCTTGTTGTCTCTCAGGTTCAGCTCTTTTAAACGGCAGAAGCCTGATTTGAAAGCTGAGGCAAGAGCTTCACAGCCTTCCACGCCAATATAACAGTATCTCAGCCTAGGAGGAAAGAAGATGTATATAGTAAGTAAACCTATCGATTTTTGAAATAGCTTTAAAAACCAGGCCTAGAGAATCAGCTTCAGATGTTGCCATTTAAAGTTGAACCGTTTCGTTAAATACTTACTCCAGAGTCTCCAGTTCGCAGTAAGGACTTTCTAATCCAGAACAGAGAAACCTAATTCCTGAATCCTTCAACTTGTTCTCTCTGAGGTTCAGCTTACTGAGTTTTAAACTGTTTGATCTGAAAGCAGACGCAAGAGCTTCGCAGCTTCTCTCTGTGAGGCTGCAATTCTTCAACCTTAAAGGAAAAAGAAGATTCATAAGGAAACTGCTTTGTAAAATCTCTTGGATGAGAAAGCCAAAGAGTACTTGCAAATCAAAAATAAGCAAATCCGACCTTCAGTCATCCTGTTTGCCCAAAACTGGAAATCTCGACAACTTACTTCGCTGATTGGGCTGCTTTGACTGCTGGCAGGAGCCTCTGAAGAATTTCATCTGTGCAAAGGATTTCCTTCAAATCCTCGCCTGGGTTGCGCAGGTATTTCGTCAGATTAAACCGGTCCAGTTCTTCTTCTGAGATGTGAAACTCCAAAGTTTCAGTCGACCACTTTTCAGGTACAAGCACCACAATGGACAGTGTTCCTGAGTTCCTGTCTATTTTCTCCACGATGGAATGATGATTCAGTTCTATGAGGCAGTAGAACAAATTGATTCTTCGGTCAGAAGTGGGATCCTCCCTAATCTTTTCCTTGATGTATTGGACAGATTCCTCAATACACCAAGGACTGTGTCCTGACTGTGCAAGAAGACTTTGCAAGAGACGCTGAGAGTATTCCAAAGACTGGCCAAGAAGGAAACGAAGAAAAAGGTCAAGATGGCCATTCTCACTCTTCAGTGCCATATCCACAGCTGCTTTGTGGAACTCATTGATTGTTGAAGATTTAATAAGATCTGCAAGTTCAGGTGTCGGATCAGATGCCTGGTCTGGCTTGGTAAAACAGAAAAAGACATACAGCGCTGCAAGATGTTCCTGAATGCTCAAATGCACAAAACTGAACATCTCCTTTTGAGCGAGGCCAAACTCCTCATGAAAGATCTGGGTAAACACTCCAGAGTACACTGACGCTTCTCTGAGATCTATCCCACATTTCTTCAGGTCTGCTTCATAGAAGATCAGGTTGCCCTTGCACAGTTGCTGAAAGGCCAGTTTCCCCAGTTTTAAAACCATCTCTGCATGTTGTTCTTTGGTCTCCAGATACTTGGCATTTTTGATGTTCATTTGAATAATCAGAAAGTGGGTGTACATTTGAGTAAGTGTGTTAGGGGGCTCTCCCTTCTCCTCAGGACAAAGAGTCCTCTCCAAAACAGCAGCTGAAAGCCAACAGAAAACTGGTATGTGGCACATTATATAGAGGCTTCTAGACGCCTTAATGTGCGTGACGACCCTGTTTGCAAGGCTCTGGCTGCTGAACCTCTTCTGAAAGTACTCTTCCTTCTGTGGGTCATTGAATCCTCTCACCTCCGTCACCCGGTCAATGAATACTGAAGGAATCTGATTGGCTGCCGCTGGTCTGGAGGTTATCCAGACCAGAGCTGAGGGAATCAAATTGCCCTTGATCAGGTTTGTCAGCAGGCTGTCGACTGAGACTGACTTTGTGACATCACAACATCGTTCTCTTTTATGGAAATTTAAGGGGAGTCGACACTCATCCAGACCATCGAAGATAAACAAAACTTTGTAGCTGCTGATTTCTTTCAGATGCGTTATTTCCTTAAAAAAGTGACGCAGAAGATCCAGCAAACTGAGTTTTTCCTCCCGCATCAAGTTGAGCTCCCGAAAAGGAAGAGGAAATATTAATTGGAGATCCTGATTGGCTACTTCTTCTGCCCAGTCTGTGATGAACTTCTGCACAGAAACTGTTTTTCCAATGCCTGCCACTCCTTTAGTCAGGACAGTTCTGAAGTTCCGTTGTTGATCTGGCATGGTTTTGAAAATATCGTTGCATTTAATGGGTGTGTCTTTTTTCGCTGGTGGCAAAGATGTCTTCTCAATCAGTCTAACCTCATGGCTTCTGCTGATATCTCCCCTTTCACCTTCTATGATGTAGAGGTCAGTGTAAATGTCACGGAGGAGTACAGAAGTTCCATGCGTTGCTAATTCAGTGAACAAACGCTGACTTTCCACTTTCAAATGTCGTTTGAGTTTTGTAAGAGCCTCTTCGTCGGTGAGCGAAGACCTTTAAAGAGAAAATGTCATTTAGGAAAACTATTAAAGAAAAGGAAAAAAACAAACTGCCAACCGAACTGAGTAAAATGCCAAAGGGTGATGTGAAAAAAAATGCTATAGCTGAGAGAAATACACTGTGAGCACAGTTATTAGGCGAGAGAGTATTTTGAGGATTCATTTTAATCTGGAACAAATCCAGTTCTATCAGTCGATCCAAAATGTTAAAAACCCTGAAATCCAAAGGAAATGTGAGTGTGAACATTCTCATGTGTGCACTATTATTAGGCAGCTATTAGTGCCGAATTATTACACAACTAAATACAAAATTTTAAAAAACACTCTGAGCGGTATCATGTGCTTTATCAGAATCTCAGAAGGAGGGGTCCTGATCTAGCGCTCTGGAGCAGGGCCTGCTCCTTTAGGGCTGCTTTGATCTAGAACTGCAAACCTAACCTGCTCCAGGTGAGGTTCCGTTTGAAATGAAGGTTTATGAACCGAGCCACTTAGACACATCCTTTTCCTTTATGGTCTTATGAAAAACATCAGATGAAACAATGAACATGGGGCAGCGGTGGCCCAGTGGTTAGGGAGTTGGACCCCGGATCGGAAGATTGTGGGTTGAATCCCAGACCAGTAGGTTGCCCTGAGGTACCCTGGAGCAAGGTACCGCCCCCATCACTGCTCCCCGGGCACTTTCAGTAGCTGCCCCCTGCTGCACTTGTTTGTGTGAATAAAATGCAGAGGTGTAATTCCGTTGTGGTTCACTGTGTGTTGTGCTGTGTTTCACAATGACTAGAATAGTCACTTTCAGTAATACTCATTTCATTAATGGTGGCCATGGTGGGATGGGATGGGACAGGAACCCATCTGAAATTGAACACGCCAGACAGACCTCATGTTAGGCGTCCCTTATAAGATGACGTTGCGATCTAGCATGGTTCATACTGATATACCATGTGTAATGTGAAAGGGTTTAATTATGAAGTTATTGAAAGTGATCACTTCTCACACAGCACAACAAAACGCTTCTCTTCATTGAACCCATTCAGCCAAGTAACACAGGGGGCAGACATCCTTCCAGGGCCCGGGAGCAGTGATGGGGAAGGATACCTTAGGGCATCATACTGGTACTGGAATGTCTTCGGAAAAATGCATATTTGTAGCCCTTTGCAAGCTAGCGTTAGCTAGGTGGCTAGCTAATTAGCTGCTGTTTTGTGAGCTAGCTTGCTAACTAGTTTCAATGAAATAAAGAGCAAATTCTCACTCTGTATGTAATATTTACCCACAAAAACTTGCAAGGAAAGCGAAAAAGTGTTTGTTTTTTCTGTACGGACAGCTTACTTTATCACAGCGAGTTGCTAATAGTAAGTTTCTTAGTTTGTTTACATCATTAGCTTCTCATAAAAGTAGCATTTTCTCATTTAAATGTTAAAAAAACATCTTTTTTTATTTACATTTTAGCACGACAAGGATCAAGAACCCAACTCGAGGAGTAAATGACAATGATATTTTAAAGAACGACAGTACTGTGCAAAAGTATTAGGCCCCTTTAATTTCTTTATATTTTGCTGGGAATCAACTTGTTGGTGCAAAAGTACTGTTTCATTTCTCACTTCAAAAATACAATTTCATTCCTGACTTATTGAGTATGTTTACGACATGTTGAGATGAAATGAAAGCAATGGGAACAAGTGTTTTGCTGCTCCCGGCTACAAAGTGTCTACAACGGGACTCAAACCCATGACCTTCTGATCATGGGGACCAGGCCTGACCACTAGGCCACCACTGCACCAGGCAGGCTGGCTCAACAGAAAAGAGAAAGAACGAAACGAGAAAAATGCACACGAAGCAAATGTTCTCACCTGTGTTCATCAGGCAGAAAGTTGCCTTTGTGGTCCATAGAGTGGTCACTCTCCCTGGACACACAGTTGCGTTCAGGTCTAGTCGATCTTTTCTGCTGGACTGATCTTCTTAAGCAATGCAGGAAGGAGAAATTAAAGTAAATGCCTGCTTTCCTTGACATACATGGGGGAAGACTAACATTAAAACCTACATTTAAACATTTAAACTACAGGAATCAAATCTCACCTCTGTTTGGACAGGAAGTTGCCTTTGTGGTCCATAGAGTGGTCACTCTTCATGGACACATGGCTGTGTTTAGGTGAAGTCTGTGACTTCTGTTGTCCCACCCTTCAGAAATGCATATTTATATGATCATGTACGTCACAGTTCAGGTATAGTAAGTACACGGTATTATTAGATTGTTATATATCAGAGTCAATACAGTGCTTCAATTCCACAAACAAGCCTTTTACATGTGAATATCTTTTCCATACACTCCGATTTACTCCAGGTTTTAATTATATTTATTATTTAAGATGCTTATCCAAAGGTCCAAACATTCTCCTTTCTCCTGAGAAATTAAAATGAAGGGTTATGGTCGAACGGTCATGTTCACCTCTGTGGAAGACTAACATTAAAACCTACATTTAACATTTAAACTACAGGAATCAAATCTCACCTCTGTTCAGACAGAAAGTTGCCTTTGTGGTCCATAGAGTGGTCACTCTTCATGGACACACAGCTCGGTTGAGACGAAGTTTGTGACTTCTTTTGGCAAGGCCTTCGAAAAAAAACATTTATATAGATTCATGTGTGTGTGTGTGTGTGTGTGTGTATGCATTTTTCCTCCCATCTCCATAACCCATCTAAGTCTTAAAACACTTCTGCTTTTAGAGGTCAACGCCCAAAAAAGCACTACACTATGTGTTGTTACATCCATCAGATGATCAATAACAGAACGTCATACATGATTCATACAATTAACACAAAAGAATGTGACACCGTACATCTTGAAGATCAGGCAGCATCTCCATAACTATCTCAGGAAATAACATTCTGCCATGGAGCTTTTAAAGGCAGACGTCTGGCTCCAGTCACCACCACCGTGAACTCGTCCACCGTGGACAACATCAACAACACGAGCGTATCTGGGCTCCTTACCTCCTGGTGGAGAAAGACACACAGGAACAAGAAACAAGCAGGAGCCCAACTTCCTCAATGAGCCTGCCTTCATTTGACTTCCTCAATCTTCAGAAACTGTCTTCTGACTCTGATCAGTGACGTCTTCAAGAACATGGAACCGAAAGTACAGCGGGCTGGTGTCCTGACTCCACTGCTGCCTCTTTCTTTCTTTCTTTCTTTCGTTCTTTCTTACTTCCTGTCACGGTTTGGTTTCAGTTATGGTACGGTAGAGGGCGCTCTGTTCTGACTGAGCACAGGTACAGGTGTGCTTCATTGGGCCATTTGGCATTTCTTTCTTTCTTTCTTTCTTTCATGCACCTCCACAAAGACTTTGATCGTTTCTTTCTGAACCCAGATCCGGTCCAGGCCCCCTTTCCACCCGTACACATCCGGCTTGTACAGATGACCAGTTCACGTCTTCTGTCTCCAAACAGGGTCGTCCTCTGTATGGATCCTAGCTGATGAGATTAGAGATACATTTATGGAGTTATGTTGACCCCAAAGAGAAAAATAATAATAATAACACTCATAACTTTACAGTAATGATAATAATAATTACCATCTTCATCTTCATCATCATTATTGTTATCGTTATTGTTATTGGTTCACGGCAGCAACCAGACCCTGTTCTGTGGAACATCTCCAACAAGGCTGGACCAGTGAAGGAGCTGCACTGGTGACCTCCTGCCATCGTTTCTGTTACTGATGTGTAACAAAACAAACCAACATAAACAGCTTCTACCAGCTGAGCCGCAACTGTGAGCTACAAAGTCTTCAAAGAGCATGACAACACCTGTGATCCAGCTTTACATCCTCCCAGTAGGCTGCCCTGAGGCACCCTTGAGCAAGGTGCCGTCCCCGTCACTGCTCCCCGGGCGCTTTCAATAGCTGCCCACTGCTGCACAGTGTGGCAAGGGTTAAATGCAGAGGTCCAATTTCGTTGTGGTTCACTGTCTGCTGTGCTGTGACCTCGCCATGACGAGAGTTGTCACTTTCACTTTCACTTTCGCTCTGCACTTATACCTGGACCTGTTCTGGGGAGCGCCCTTCTTCTGAGCAGGGAAGGCTGTTCAGGCTGTCGGCATTTGGGACGAGGCCACCAGGCGGAGTCGTCACAAGGTGGCGACTCTGCGAAAGAGAAGGATCTGTCGTAACTGAAAGAGAAGAAGCAGAGGGAAGGGAGGGAGGGAGAGAAGGAAGAAGTGCACAGAAGAGTAGGAAGAAGGTAAACTGCTCTGAAGTCTGAAAGAGCAGAGCTCACCTGACCGAGCTCAAGCCTCATCTGTTTCCCTTTCACAGTTCCGGGTTATAGCAATAAAAAAAGTGTCTGTTAAAGGTGTGGAGTGCGGCTCGGGGTGCGAGGATCCGAGAGGAGACCAGGAGGAGACTGAAGTCGAGGTATGAACTCTGGAGAGACCTGTCAACCTGGCTAACGTTAGCACGCTAGCTTCACAAACTGCTCGTTTTTCAACCATACCTCATTTTCTGGACTTGTTGCTGAAACATGTCAATGTTGAGATCCTGTTTGCTTTTCATTTCATTTTATGGCTCAAAAAATGACGAATGTCTTCGGAAAAATGCATATTTGTAGCCCTTTGCAAGCTAGCGTTAGCTAGGTGGCTAGCTAATTAGCTGCTGTTTTGTGAGCTAGCTTGCTAACTAGTTTCAGTGAAATAAAGAGCAAATTCTCGCTCTGTATGTAATATTTACCCACAAAAACTTGCAAGGAAAGCGAAAAAGTGTTTGTTTTTTCTGTACGGACAGCTTACTTTATCACAGCGAGTTGCTAATAGTAAGTTTCTTAGTTTGTTTACATCATTAGCTTCGCATAAAGTAGCATTTTCTCATTTAAATGTTAAAAAACATCTTTTTTTATTTACATTTTAGCACGACAAGGATCAAGAACCCAACTCGAGGAGTAAATGACAATGATATTTTAAAGAACGACAGTACTGTGCAAAAGTATTAGGCCCCTTTAATTTCTTTATATTTTGCTGGGAATCAACTTGTTGGTGCAAAAGTACTGTTTCATTTCTCACTTCAAAAATACAATTTCATTCCTGACTTATTGAGCATGTTTACGACATGTTGAGATGGGAACAAGTGTTTTGCTGCTCCCGGCTGCAAAGTGTCTAAAGATGCAAGGTTCTAGATAAAAGGGTTCCACTCAGTGTTCAGCATCAGCAGTAAACGAATCACTTGATGATCTGGAATCATCTGCTCCTGGTTCTTCACTGCTTCATGTCTTCAGTTAGACGCTTTGTTCTGCTTGAAGGTTCAGACGTAGATCACTGTGTGGATTAACCAACACAGAACTATCAAACTGCTCAGATGGAATTAATCTAACTCCTTTTCTCTCTGACAGTGTGTAAACCGGACGTGTCATATGTGTCACTTGGAGGACCGAGATAATGGCAGATGACAAGGATGTGCTGCGAGATGTTTGGTTCGGGCGGATACCAACGTGCTTCACTCTGTACCCAGACGAGGTCACGGAACGAGAGGCAGAACCTTATTATGTGAGAACCTTGAGCTAAATCCAACGTTTTTAGGATATTTTGCCAAAAAAAGATATACGAGGTCCTACTCTGGCTCATTTTATTTAGATCTGTAGATAAAAAATCTAATAGGAGCGAGTGAGAGCATGTGGAAAAAGGACAGCACAACTTCTAAACGATCGTTATGTTTACAGAAGGGAAAAGTTTTGTTAAAAATAATAGTTTTAATATCAATAATTGGTTTTGCCTACTTGACCACAAACTTTAACAACCAAAACACACTTCCTAGACCACGAGATCGTTCTTTCACGTTAGTGAGAATATATTTGGAATATATTCATAACATCTGTAGGAGTGTAAACTGTTTTTTGGGTCCTGCCGGTCCTACCTGGGTCCTGATGGGCTCAGAAAAGCCATTCAAAAGTGAATGAAGCATAAAACAGGTCAACCAGTCCGAGCAATTTATACTTCTCCGCTTTAAAGACAGTAATATAGATCACGACAGGTCCGTGCTAAAGTGTTTGCATTTATTTGGGGAGGTTTTCGCACAGGTGTCTTTAGCGAGTCTGTTTATGTTTATCTCTTTCATTAACTATGATTTCTGCTCCCTTTTCTTCAGCTGCTCCTTCCACGGGTCAGTTATCTGATGCTGGTGACCGACAAAGTTAAGAAGCACTTTTTGAAAGTTGTGAAGACAGAAGACGTTGAGGAGATGTGGTTTGAATACGAAGGCACACCTTTAAAATGGTAAGCGTGCCCAGACGTTTTCAGAAAAATATTGGGAGCAAATGTCAAAGTGAAAGTGGCAAATTGTCTTTGTGAGTACACGGCACAGCACTCGGTGAGCCTCAGCGAAATGCAGCCTCTGCATTTAACCCACACACACCGTGCAGCAGGGGGCAGCTATTTAGATCGCCCAGGGAGCAGTGACGGCAATAGTACTTCGCTCAAGGGTACCTCAGGGCGTCCTACTAGTTTGGGATTTGAACCCACAGTCTTCCGATCCAGGGGCCTAGTCCCTAACCACTAGGCCACTGCTGCCCCTACAGCAGCAATATACTGAGCTTTCATTTTTTTTATTATTAATTGAATTTAATCCATCATAAAGTTTACCACGATGGAAACAGCAATTGATATAAAAACAATGAAAAAAGAGAAATTAGTTCCAGTGAACACAAAGGGCTTCCTCACACGGCCTGCTTCAAGTGTTGATTGGACATGATGTCCTCAACAAGCCAGTGGTGAAGAAATATCATTTGCAATATTCAGTTAGCAATATTAGTTATAACTTGTTTCAAACATGTTAATGTTACCCGCTCAGGTAGGTATTGTATTTTGCTTTGCTGTTCCTCAGACCTACCACTAGGTGGCACTGCAGACTAAGACTTTATGTTCAAAAATGCAAGTTTGATTAAGGAAGCTTTTTGTCACTGCGAGAAGTGTGTTCATTTTTCTTTTAAATCATGCGTCATATTCTTTTCCATTCTAAGGCACTACCCAATTGGAGTGCTGTTTGACCTACACGCCTCAAATACCGCTCTCCCCTGGAGTGTCACTGTGCATTTTAAGGTACGCAGTTGCTCGAATTGCTGATGATCAGGTACTAAATCTTTGGCCGCTTTGGTAAAATTGGATTTATTTTGCAGGACTTTCCTGAAAAAGACTTACTGCACTGCCTTTCCAGCTCCGCGATAGAGGCTCATTTCATGTCTAGTATAAAAGAAGCAGATGCACTCAAGCACAAGGGCCAGGTCATCAATGACATGCAGAAAAAAGACCACAAGCAGCTGTGGATGGGCCTCCAGAATGGTAAGAGTTAACTTCAGTAGCTGTCAGCTGACTGCTGGGGCTGCTTCAGGTGGGCCTGTCACACTTTCACCTTCAGTTGAACCATATTAGGGAGATGGTGAGGGTTACACCTGGTTTTCACCTGTTTCACCTGCTACCATGCTGGAAGAAACCCACAATGTAAGACTACGATTGGTGTATATTAGAGAAGAATGTCAAGAGAACACAAAACACTTCCAGTTTGTTTTTATTACAAGCATAAAATGCATTTTCATGATTTCTGCGAGCAGCAATAGTTCAGATGTGAATAGTTCTCATAAAAAACGCTGCTTTGCAGAAATGCATAATGACTCAGCTCACATTTTGTGTCCTTTTCAAAACTGCCAGGGAAGCCACCTATTTTTACACAGTGTCGATGGTACAATAGTGAGAAATCTGAAAAGAAAAGCTGTTTCATACATAACTGTACAGTACTATGCTAAAGTTCTCCAGATCTTCCTGAAGGACAGTGTTGTTGTCTCTCATTTTCAGTCCAGTCTCTGTACCTGAGCAGTTTGATTGTTTTTGGTTGGTTAATCCACACAGTGATCTACGTCTGAACCTTCAGGCAGAACGTTTACTGCTGATGCTGAACGCTGAGTGGGTGGAGCACCTTTACCTAGAACCTTGCTCCTGGCTGCAAAGTGCCTAAAGATACAACCCTTGTTCCCATTTATTTTATTTAATCTCAGCAGACCGTAAACATGCTCAATGAGGAATAAAATAGCATTTTTGCACCAACAAGCTGATTCCCAGCAAAATGTAGGGAAGTAACAGCTCAAGTCTTTTGCTCAGTGCTGTATTTTAGGCCAAAACCTTCTCAAAGCAATCATGAAGTGGGAACAAATGATAAACACAGTGTGATATCTTTATATGATGACTACTATTAGAATTAGACTCCTCAGACATCTGGGACCACTCAGTTTCTTAACGAATGCACCCGAGTTGGGAAGAAAAACAAATCCGGCGGCGTTCCTTTCTACATATCGTCAAATACCACGACTTATTTGGTGAATGTCATGTTTTCCACTCGGCAGATACCAAGCCAGCTGGTGAAATGGGGCTCAGGTCGTACAGCGTGCATGAGGCAGCGCTCAGTTGCAGAGATTGTTTGACTAAAGCAAGGAAACCAGAAGGCGTGCACAGCTGAAACTCAAATGTGAGAGTGAGGTAGCTGAAGCAAGGCAATGACAAGAAAACAGAAAATCCTGAGTTTCTAATTAAAGGTGAAAATGAAAAGCTGTGGACAGAAGGCGAGTGAGAGGTTTCAGTACGAGGTTTCAGAACAGTCTTCACAGCAGTCGGCTTTTTGCCAAATGCGCCGTAGCGACCTCGTGCTTCTTCAGAAGGCCAGGTTGGGGTGGGGTGGCCGAGCAAAAGAGCAGCAGTTCTTCGTCCTGAATTGTAACACCTATGCGAAGCTGAGAATTCTCCAACCGTGATCACGCTGCAGAAATCTCAGAGCAGCAGACTTAACCGTCTGCTCTGTTTCCTGAGTGCACAGATGATCAGCAGCTGCATGTTTTTGAAGATGCACAGAAGTGGAATGGAATTGGATGCAGTGATCACCAGAGAACCTGCCACTGTAAACAGTGTCAGTGGGGCGAGCCTTACAAGAAGTTAAAACCTAAGCTCTGGTTTTCTTTTTTGTTTTTTTTGTGTGTTTTTCACATTTCGTTCATATGCTTTCCGCTGTGGCGTTTTCCATTACTGTAGCTTTACTACACCTCAAAAAGTTGGCCACAAAATACGTCAGGCCGTCAATGAAAGATTGAGCGCCCTGGTTACTTTTGAGAAGTAAAAAGTAGACGATTTCGGCTCTGAATGGGAAAGAGTTGAACTTTTCTACTAACGTATTATTCGATTCATAAAATCGTGTGCTAAAAAGTAGCATTTCTATACTTTCGGGTCCTATTTATTCAACATTTTGTCCCCGTTTCACTCAATCACAGCCTTCAAACGTGTAGCCAGATAACAGTTGTTCTACTTTAAGGGCTTTAAATTGATCTACGTACAGATTGTGAGAATGAAGGTCATTTCAGTGCCTTTAAGTTGTTGATTTTGAGGAATTATATATATATATATATTTTTTTTTTGATCGTTCTCTTCTTGTAACACCCAAACTCTTCACCGTTTTCTTTGCTGGCTGTGGCTTATTAATTAACATATCGCAGATATGATTTGAGTTCTAGTTTCCCCGCTTTAACCACTGTGCCGCACAACCCCGAAGCACAGTAGATCCACCTCAAAGTTTCACAGCTAATGAGGTTTTCTTTTGTTGAAATGCTTTTTCCCCTCCAAACAAAATAGAGCCTTCAATTCCCAAATACGTCTGTGTTGTTCAGATGTTGTCATATCTAAAGACTGACTTTAGTGACAAGATCACATTCAAGGTGATCATCTGATGATCCTTTTGATTCACGCATTGGTCCACTGCATCACCGATCCCCCGCCAAGTCTTCCCGTAGGTCCTCTGCAGTGATGTTGAGTTTTTTGCAAGCAAGCAGGTTTCACAGATCTTTCTTGGGTTGATGTTTCTGTCTTGATTTTAACAGTTGTTTCACTTCTTAGTGTGGTTTTGGGCGGGGTCAATGACAGAAATATTTAAATCCATTAGTGTTTCCTTGCTTAGTAATAGTCAGTGTTCAATTTCAGATGCTTAGACGCTTAGTTGAGTCCACGATTGAGTAAGAACGGGTCACTTGAAGGGTCACTTGATACTAATGGTCTACAACTGGCCTAGATTAAGACCTAATGAGTCAAATGAGCAAGATAGCAAGTGGATCAACTACATTTTACTTCTCTTTTGATATGTGAAATAAGAAGCAATCCCTCATTAAAATGTTTGCAGATTCATAGTGTGCTGTGCCGATGACAAATTCACTTTTCTCCATTTAAACAAGGGTTCCCAGAATTTTGCTTGCTGCTTTAACTCTGTCTGGTACCGCTGACCTTCTTGAATTCTCTTCTGCAGATAAATTCGACCAGTTTTGGGCCATGAACCGCAAACTGATGGAATATCCAACTGAGGAGGGCGGCTTCCGGTATATTCCTTTCAGGATATATCAGGTATTAAAAGCTGGCATCATTCAGCACAAAGAAAAATGAAGTGCAGCACAACAACTTCTCATACACGCTGTTCGAAATGTCAACAAGCTTTACAGCGTCTTCATCTCCAGTAGTACATCATTTACCAGTAGATGGGGTAGTAGTCCGTTCAAAGAAGGGTGGAAAGGAGGAAGAGAACCTGTAGCTTCAGCAGCTCCAGACTGATCTCTGTAGCACAGATTGATCTTGATTTCAGAAACTTTTCGTTTACAGTCTGATTAGGCCTGAGGTGGATGGTTTTCCCAATTCAAGGTTAATAAATGGTTTAGTTAATGGTTATTAACTAGTTATCTTCTCACTGATTAACAGTTCTCACTCACTCTGTTATACCACACAAATAAAAAGGGCAGCTTTCATGTTGCTTGACAAATACCAAGCCCAGTTTCATCTGTGCTGCTCAGATCAACTGATCTTACTACCGTCAGCCTGTCTCACACGTTCAGGTATCGGTGCCGATTTAACTTTTGTGATAAGAATACAATATTGTTAGTATTCATAGTTGGTTCCTCTAGTTCACAAGCCTTTCTTGTTATATGAGGTTTTACGCTTCGGTTTGGTTCACCAGGGGTTGTAAGGTTGTAAAACGTCTGCTTGAGGACATTTTGATGCATGTTTATGAGAAACGCATGCCGACGCGTTCAGAACACAAGCTGCGAACTTGCTGTTTATCGATCAGGAACTTCGCCGGTAATGCTTCCTTAAAGGAAAAACGAGTCCAGATGCTGCATTTTCTGAAATATTTCGAATTTTAATTTCTACTATTTATGCTTAGGTGCCACTTGCAACTATTCAGTGGGTGTAACGATGTGCCAAAACAATTTTTTCTGTGTATCCTGTTGTAATTCTTTCTGCAGTCAGTAAGCTGCGTTGCGAAACACTGCGGCCGATGCCCGTCTTGCTAGTAAATGTGTGACTTTAATAGTTCACGTGGAAGTGTGAAGGCATCATAACTTTCCCAGCTGTTGAGTGACTTGAGCTTCCCGTTATGGCTCGGGGTTTGTTCCTCGTTCAGACCGCAGAGAATGTGTCGTGTCTCAAATCCACCTTTAGTTTATGTGCTCAGTGAATTACTGTCTGGGGAAAGAAAGTGAGCGATTAGGTCACTTGGAGACTAGATTTACTGGAATGTTGCGATATTTAATCCCCCCTCTGGAAAAACGGGTGACGTCACTCGTAAACAACCTGCAAGTGAGCTGTTAACAGGCCCCTGTGCCTGCATGTGCAGTAAACAACTCAGAACAGCTAACAGAAGTGTGTTAAACACTGCAGCAGCTAATCATCGACATATTTGAATACGTTTAAAAAAAAAAAAAAAGCACTCAAATGTGCAACTGCATGTATGAATTGTCAGGTTGTGTTGTAAGACATCGCCGGTTGACCTGCTTCCTGCTTCGGGAAACGTGCATTCATTCCTTCTCCACGCTTTGAGAGAGTGAATATTTTGATGCTTACTTGTGGATGGTTTCCAAATCGGGATTGTGGGTGGCCAATGTAGGAAACATCTTCAGTTTAAAACATGGCTGTGACTGAATTGTGCAGAACGCTCAGTCTGTCAGCGATATTAATGCATTTGAAAACAAACAAAAAAAAAACCTTCTGAAATCATGATGTTTCAGTCTGTTAAATAATACGTAGCTACACCTGAATTACGGCGAACTAAAATCCTGGTTTCCGTCGAGTAATTGAAGGTTTTTAGGCGACAACTGATAGTTGTTCCAACAGATTGAATAACAAATATAATAATAATAATTTTTACAGACATTTTCAGCAGTTAAAAGCAACAGTTGGTAAAAACATAAATGCTCATGTTGGGATAATTACATGATATCCAATTAAGTTTTTGTTTCTCCAGTTTCTGTAGTTAAACTCTGGTTGTTGTTTACAGGTTCTTTATAATCTAATAATATAATCCCGTGTCCCGTCCTGAATGGACGATACCTGTTATATACACTGTGAAAGGCCTGTCAGGATGTAATTTATGACAGTATTGATAACGTTTCATCATCTCACCGTGTCCCTAATTGGCGCTCCTCTGAAACGACAGCTTCCCGTGTTTCTGAAGACACACCCTGCGTCTTTTCACTGCCTGCGGGGTTCGGAGAATGGCTAACAATGCCATGTGGTCCACTGCCAGCTTGGGTGTCGGGCGAACTGAAAAGAAAGTGTCGGCGTCCAGAGTATCACCCTCCTCATCAGTATTAATGGGCTTTTTCAGTGGTGACTCTGTCAATAATTGAGTGCGGTGTTTAAAAATGCATCGAAGTAGCTGTCACTTCTCACACTCTCTCCGCTCCGGCTTCGGCGCTAATCTCATGCGAGTGGCCGCTTCCCCCCGCGGTGAGTCAGCTTTTCTGGTAAACCGATCGGACGGCGAAGCCACCTTCGCTTCCTGGAGCCTGGCGGTGTTGGTTACAGCTTCAACACCTGAGCCGCCCATGTCACCGGTTTTCTTTTTTACAGCTCTGCGATTGGCCTCTATTGTTCGCCAGGCTGCTGCTTTGACACCCAGGACCCTGATCGGGGACAATCAGACATGCTCGGTCTCTGACCGCATGCGAAGCCGGGTGAAAAAACTGGACCTCGTCCAACACTCGACACCTCGCGCCGATCGCACACTGCCACTATTTATGGCCAGCCTTCTCCGTTTCCCGCCGATCGGCTGGGAAAGGCAAATATTCGGTCCGGATAGTTTGGCACTTTTAATTTGTAATTTGTTACTGTTGCTGAAAAGCTCATCAGCTTCGATAAGCCTGTCCCGCATTTCCATTAATGCAAGTGGCGTTCCAGCCGGTTACACAAATGAAGCTCTTAGGCAGGAGATAATCCTCCTTGTGAAATTTGTTAATGAAATATTTGGCATTTCTTCTTTTTTCCACATTCCTTTTTTTTTTTTTTTTTTTTGGTAAGTTTGTTCTCCAACCTGTGGTGAATCAAGCCCTGTTAGGCAGTGTTTAGTCACTGCAGCGTGGAGCTGGATGATACTCAAACACAATAGTGGGGATCCCCGTCTTCCCGCTCAGCCTGCGGGAGGGGGCGGAACTGGCACACAACCCCCCCCACTGTGACTTTCTGAATTACGGCTCAGGATTCCATCAAGTACAGGCACCAGCGGGTCATGAGATTCGCTGTTTTGGAAAGCAAACTGTTCTCTTCTAGCAACTGGTGCTTTGAATCCAAGCTGGAAAAATGTCAAGTGTGTGTCCATGATAGGCAGATTAGGACACGACCCTTTCTCCCTTTTTAAATAATAAAAGTTTATCATGATATAAACGTTCTTAAAACAATCTGTTCGCGCTGGAGCCCAAACATGGAGACCAAACTACAAAACGAGCTCGAGTCTGAGAGTTTCGTTTAACCCTTTACGAAATGTAAGCTCTGCTTTTCACCCAAACCTCCCGTGCAGCAAGGAGCAGCTGTTTAAAGCGCCCGGTGTGCAGAGATGGGGACGGTACCTTGCTCAAGGGTACTTCACAGCAGCTTACTGTTCTGGGATTCGAACCCACAACCTTCCGATCCTTGGACCTAGTCCCTAAACACTAGGCCACCGCTGACTCGTGTATGAATGTATGAACTGGAACAACTTTTTTTTTTTCTTTCAATAAATTCTTTGCGATTCCAAAAGGAAACGCTCTGTTTCTATTTATTACCTGCCAAGCCCCATCCCAGCGTAACCGTATGTTTATCTCCGGGTTTATGCATCGGCTAAAATTGAAGTAGAGTAGAGTAGAGTAGAGTGATCTTTTATTATCCCACGAATGGGAAATTTGGGCGTTACAGGGCTCTTATAAAAGTGACAGATGTACAGAAAGAATAGAAAAAAGATATATAAAAATAGAGGTATAAGGAAAGAGGAACAAGTACAGGAGAAAGGAGAAAAGTACAGGAGCTATAATAATAAATTATCTATCTATATAAATATATAAATATAAATATATATACATATATACTATATTACCAAGATGCATATACATATCTACAAGAAGAATTATGTGACCAAATATACAGTACACAGTAATAATACACGATAATAAATAGGTTTTAAATAAATTATAAATATATATAAATAAACAAGTAGTAAGATATAAGTCTAATAATAATAATAATAATAATAATAATAATAATACTGTACAATACAATAACAATATACATTAATATACATTAATAATAGTATATAATATAACATAATATATAATAATAAACAAGCAGTGTAATGTTATGATGATGAGTTGTGGAGTCTTATTGCTGCAGGTAGGAATGACCTGCGGTAGCGTTCTTTCTTACACTGCGGGTGTAAGAGTCTGCTGCTGAACGAGCTGCTCAGTGCTCGTACAGTCTCGTGTAGGGGGTGGGAGGTGTTGTCCATGATGGATGTTAGTTTGGACAACATCCTCTCCTCCCCTACCTGCTCGATGGACTTGAGCGGACAGTTCAGGACAGAGCTGGCCCTCTTGACCAGTTTGTTTAGTTTCCCTCTGTCCCTCTCTGCGACTCTTCCACACCAGCAGACCACAGAGTAAAAAACAGCCGACGCTACCACAGAGTCATAAAATGTCCTCATGAGATGTTTGTTTACCCCAAAGGACCTCAGCCGTCTTAGCAGGTGTAGACGACTGAGGCCCTTTTTGTACAGAGCATTTGTGTTGGTGGACCAGTCCAGTTTATTGTTGATGTGGACACCCAGGTATTTGAAGAGTGTTTTATTGAACCTGTGTTATCGTGATATGTCGTTGTTCTCAAAAATGGAGAAAAGAATTCAGACTTTAAAGGGAGAAGCGTATCTGTGTAATCGGCCGGGAGCCCTCGTTAAAAGTACAGCCGTTCACAACAGAAATCATTTACATATTTCAGGTTTAACAACGTAGAAACATGCGCTGCCTGTTAATGGGATGAAGGCATAGAAATGAATTAGGACTCCCTTTGGAACAGAAAACCACAAACCTAACTGTGCTTCAAGGAAAGAAATCCAGTAGATGAAACGTGTAGAATATTCAGTGATTCTGTTTGTGTTGATAAAGTTAACGACGCCGTGCTTCCCGACTTTAAGCTAAAAGTATATCTCTTAAACTTGAATCTCTTGTTTTGGTTTATGATCATTTTTACTCTGTATGGCTCTGTTAATCTACTGTAAAAAGGTTCCTCAGTGAAAGTTCTGTAATTTGGGTATTTCTAAAACTAATTTGAGATCATCAGTAATATTCGAGATGACTCATAATCCACTCATTTTCCAGAGAACTGGTATCATTTTGAACTGTCGAGGTGAAAGATTTACACTCCTCGTCATTTTAGTAGTAATTAACTGGAGATGCGTCATCAATTAAGTGCTAATTGGACAATTTACTCCAAACATGACCAGAAATGCACTTAAAAGAAAACATTAATAAATAAGGTGTGTAATTGTTTTGTAAAGAAATTGTAATAAAACTTAGAAAAATGTAAAAGTTTAACGACCCCTGGTTGATTTGCATGTGGAATGAAAAATGTTCGCAAACAAAAATAATTTAGGCATTTTTCTTTCCTTCTCTGTACATTTATATTTTTAACATATTATTTAAAACAAAAAAAAAAACAAATGTAAAATGTGGAATAACCTCTACACACTTTTTTTTTTTTTTTTTTTTTTTTTTTTATTCAGAAAATAATTAAAATAATTACAATAATTGGGAATTAAAATAAGGAATTTAAACCAAATGTTTTAATTTAAGAATGTGGCAAAAATGATGTGCAAGTGTTTATATCGGGGAATTTATTATCGCAAAAAAAGCATTCAAATTTGCATCATTTGTCAAGATATTGCTGCCAGTTGGAGAAATTAAATTTTTTATTTGTTAATTTGATTCATTCGTGTTTTTCCACGACGGGCCGTGTGTGAAGTGCAGTTTTCTTTTTTGTTTCTGTATTTGAAAGTGGAATTAACTCCATCTGCCTCTCTTCTGTAGACGCTGAGTGACAGACCTTTCATCCAGAAGCTCTTCAGGCCAGTCTCTTCTGAGGGACACCTGCTTACACTGGGTGACCTCCTGAAGGAGATGTTCCCTGCTGCCCTCGGCCAGGATGGTAGGTCATAACACACTAACACTGAACGCCAGCGCAAACACACTCGCTTCACCGTTTGAAGTCAGGTGAAGCTTATTTTGCTAGGGGAGTTTTGTTTAGCAGGAAGTTGAAGGAATACAATCACCATCGTTTTTATGGCCCACAAATAGACCACCCTGATTTAATCTGGAGATTAAAGATATGCGTGACTAATGGGATGCGCAGAGTAGGGGCGAAGAGGGGGAGCAAAGAGAGGACGAAGTTCACAGCCAAAACAGAGCCCGTCTGGGTTTCTCCTCACAGGAAGTGAGATAAGCAGACAATGGCAGTGTGGGAAAACGGCGCCCGCAGGTGGAGCAGCCTGCATGCTGGAGCGCATCGTAGACGGTACATGAAAGTGGTGCGAACGCCACAACACACACACACACACACACACACACACACACACACACACACACACTCTTGCTCTCTATGAGGGGCCCAAAGGTGGATTGCTGGTGAAAGTGGCACTTTGTTCCCCCCTCAGGTTTGTTTAGTTTCCCTTGCTTCCACGTGCAGGAGATGAGCTCTTATAGGGGACTACAAGTGTGTTTGGCTCAAGGGAGCTCAGGTAGTCGCTGTTCTCGGATTATCAAATCCAGATAAACAGACCAAAATCTAACGTCAAGATAATCGATGTCAATTTTGCAGAAGGTGAAATTTATTCCCCTTAGGACAGTGGTGGCCTAGTGTTTAGGGACTAGGCACCATAATGGTCCTGGGATCGAGTCCCCCACCACTTGGTATTCAGTGTGCCGTTCCCATTACAGCTCACCAGTGTGTGTGATGGGTTATATGTAGAGAAGCATTCACTCAGTGCAGTGTTAGCCAACATGGGTGTTTGTAGGCTGATGTGACAAAATTACCAGTTGATTGATCCCCTCCGATCACTGAAGCTGTCCAGTGTTGCTTCATTAACAGCGGTGTAATTAGACATGCTGACGCTTCATAGCCCTCAACCTCCCAGCGTGTGATGGGGATTAGTAAATCACAGATATTCATTAATTCAGTCATCTCAGTGGCTTATCCTGACCAGGTGATGCTGGAGTCTGTCCCATTGCACATGGGCCAAAAGGTAGAGGCAGCCTGGACCAGTCCGTTACAGGGCCCAGACACTGTACCCAGTGGTTCAAATGGGTAAATGACACATAAGAGAGATCATTTTTGAATGCTTGTTAGAGTTAATACACTGGTTGTTCTTTACAGACTCTATGACTGGTATTATTATGATCCTTGCAGAAAACAGTACTGTTGTGTCATTTTTCTTGATGAGGATCACGACATCATCAAAGCCCGGCTCTCGGGGGTCCCTACCGGGTCTAATGCTTGTAGACGCTGAGGAGAAACACTGTGATTCTCGGTGATAAGTGGTCAGCCATGTGGCACCAAACGTTTCCCATATACTCACATAAATATATATCATATGGAAAGGCTTTGAAGTCAACGAAAGCCGCAAGGATGACTTACTACAACGCGCTGGGTTTATTTAGCCGGGGGATTCCCACGAAAAAAGCAAGAGCGGGCCAAGAATGCTCTTCGCCCACCAATGCTAACATCAACATCTCCTGTTAATTAGCATCTGGCCTCAGACACAAAAGAACACTCTTGAGTTCAAGTGGATAAGCAGAGACATGTAGCTGTGTGTGTGTGTGTGTGTGTGTGTGTGTGTGTGTGTGTGCCATCACCCCTACGCTTTCCACAGCGAGATTTCGAAATGCTAGCAAGCCCATCTTTTGAGAAATCCCCACGTTTGGCTTAGAAGTCAGTCAGAAAGGGTGAAAGAATTTTTTTTTTTTTTTTTTTTTTTAATTCTTTTTTTTTTTTTCCTTTTCTTTTTGAAATTGTTTTCTAAGAGGGCTTGCGGTGGTATTATTTCAAATAAATGAATTGCTCAAAAAAAAGCCCCCACCTATCAAACCTTCACATCAGCCCACGCTGCTGGCCCACCCACCTATCTACACGCAGTATCACTACTGAGTGCTGGTTGTTCACAGCACACTTTGAGAGCACGGTTTCTCAGATGAGACTGTGTGTGTGTGAGTGTGTGTGTGGCAAATTTGGGGCATTCCATTTCACTACTCAGAGTGTTTCAGCCGTCGCCTCAGACCATACCGCTGGAAAACGGTCAGAGAAGATTCATGGCCCTGGTGCGTAGAAAAGTCACTGGAACAATCAAGTCAGATTTATAGAGAACCTCGGAGCATCCAAAACTACGCCTCTGTTCTTCACATATGACCCAACTTCTGTCCTCTGTCTTTGTAACTGGGCAGAAATGAGCAGTTGCGGTTTGCATGAAGAAGTGCTGGCCATGCATGAACGAGTTCGGCATCTCGCTTCAGCTGCGCTCTGAGCCCTGTGAGTCGTAGGTTGACTTCTAGTGCTTTGAGGTTTCTGACAAGTTCTCCTCATCTGAGAGGTGCCATGTTCCACCAGGATATGATTATCTGCACTTCTGTAGAATGAGGTGGCCGCCCTGGAGGCTTCTAAGAAGTACAGAAATCTCCTTCTTGGCCAGTTTTCCGCGCTTACCCTGGAAATGTGACCAGTTTCCTTGAAGTACGTGACAGCTGCAGATGGCATGACTTGTTTAGAACCGATCCAGCCACTGATCCATTGGGTTATAGAGCAGCGGTCACGAATTCTGGAGGTCTGCCATCATGAAGGGTTCTCTTCCAGCCACCTGTTCCAGTTCTGCAGTCCATTTTATGCATATTGGAAATGATCTGGCGTGTGAGTTTTGTGGTTAACACTCTACTGTAGGATGGTGTTCATAAGACAACACCTACATGAGCCTTTCATGATATTAAACTACGTTACATTTTTAAAGGATTATTCAAAAAACATCACACGTCATGTTGCCTTCTTCGGTTTCAACCCAGAAATGACAAAGGCTTGGAAAACAAAAATGTAGGTCAATGTCATTTATCATTATGTAGCTTCACCGTAGGCTTTTGGATGCAAACCTGCAGTGAAGTTTTATCGACTTGTGCTGCAGGTCTTCGTTTAGTCGTGAGGGTTTTTTTTTTTTTTTTTTTTTCTTTTAGCTTTACTAGATTTGAGTGAGATTTCGGCGAAAGGGCTGGACATAAAAATACAGACGAACAAGAAAACCGCTTTAAAACAAACAAAAAAAAAAGGATATAATTACTGCCATACTCCATTGCCAGCCTTTTAGCTATTATCCAGCATATTCTTTCTTCATCTTCCAGACGTTACCGTTGCTTGTCTTTTGAATGTTTTGCTATTTCACATCAAGATGAGCAATTTGTCTCCTTTTGTTAGTGTTGGAGCCACAAAGACAGCACTCTGATTAAACAGTCTGAGTTTTAACACAGCAACACACAACGTTAGCTCAAAAAAAAAGAAAGAAAAGTGTGCAAAGCCATCATTTATTTATTTATTTATTTATCTATTTATCTATCTATTGAAGGCCAGCAGTATGTGTCTGTTTTCGAAACTCTCTTTTGAATTTCTTTTTGGTTTGGGTCAGTAAAAGTCATCGTGGGTAGGCCTTTAGGTGAGGCCAATGTTAATGTCATGATGTGCAGATGAGTGTCAGACACTATATAAGAACTCCAGATCTTTCTTTCACTCCAGTGCATCATATGGAAGTGCCACAGTTCTAGATCGAGGGATATAATACAGCCTGGTGGATGTTCCTTTACACTCCGCTCACTACAGGGCAATGATCTACTGTCTTCCTGCTTATCAGCCCTTCATTTTCAACATAACTGAACTAAAATCAGATGTGATGTCTCTACTAGAAGTATTCTGTACCACCAGTATCTTCTTACTGGTTTACTGAAGATGGCTGCTAGCTCACCAGTTCACCAGCTGCAGCGCCTCCTCTCTGTAGCTTTGACATAAAACAAAGGATCATTCTCTCGCTTTATTTTTCTTAACTGTGTAGCAAAATTAAAAGTGGGGTAAAAGTAAAAGTGGGGGGAAAAAATCATATTTTTCAGCCAAAACATACGTGCCAAACTGTGGTCCGGCCCTTTTACCAGCAGGGGTTTAATGGAGTTTCCGATAAACTGACCAAGGATAAATCCAAAATAAAGAAGTTGTGAAACATGGAGCGTTTATCACACAGGCTGATTCCTGTTTTTATTTATTTTATTTTCAATGATGCTGGCTTGCCAGTATGCCTGATATGCAGCGAGAAAATAACAAACATTTAATTTATTTGTTCTCTTTTACGTTTTCAGAGCAATCATACAGCATTTGCCAAAAACAAGGCTAAAGGTGAGCGCAAAAGAACCATTATACATCTCTAAAAATGATAAAAACTACAGTGCGGCGTAGCTGTTTTACTTTGTATGAGTTTTTTGACCTGCTTCGCAGCTGAGATTGAATGAAAGAGGGGACAAAATGTCTCTTCATTTTAAAGGGTGCAGGTCCCTGGTTTAGGGCAAGCGCAACATAACTACGCCTCTACTGTAGTTACCTGAACGTTGCCTTCCACCAGTGCCACAACTAGAGCACAGATGCCACAACATCCCCTCCTTTCAGAGCTGGTTTTAAGGCTTCCTGTTAAGGCTTTAAGCCTTCCTGTTTTGGTTTAGAGTACCGTCAGCCTCACCAGTGACTGATGTGAGAATGCAGTATCCTTGGCACACACTTCAAACCCTGCCTTTGCCCACCTACAGGAGGTTCCAATTTCATCTTTATACTCAGAAACCTGATTGCAGGTTACCACGTTTATTTCTCAGCAGTTTCATTAGACCAAATGTTAAAGGTTCAGGCTGAACCGGTGGGTGGTAAAAAGAATCGGTACTGATCTGATGATTGCCAAAGCATGCATTTTTCCTCAGAATGCTTTAACAGATCTAGAAATCGAAATGTGCGCCATCAGATTTAGCCGAGGGGGACGAGGAACACTTGTTGTGCTCTTCAGAAACAACAGAGCCGCAAAAGTTAATGTCTTTATCTAGCCGTGGAAGATGGCATCCCACCACACAGCATTGTGCAAACGGCGTAAATCATATGTTGCCTCAAACCATGTAGAGCGATGGAGTAACCTCAAATGGGCTTGCTCATGCGATTTCCAAATCTTAAACGAGGTTCTCAAAGTGGGATGTCTGAGAGATGCCTACAGGGGATTTTGCTTTATATATTTAATTAGTTTAAGTAGAGATTTATGTCTCATTTTATGTAAAATCACTCTTACTGAAATGTTTTGAATGAGCATCAGTGTTTTTATATATATATATATATATTTACAGTACTGTGCAAAAGTTTTAGGCAGGTGTGAAAAAATGCTGTAAACAGAACGCTTTCAGAAATGGAAGTGTTGATCATTTATTTTCATCAATCAACAAAATGCAGTGAATGAACAAAAGAGAATCTAAATCAAATCAATATTTGGTGTGACCACCCTTTGCCTTCAAAGCAGCATCAGTTCTTCTAGGTACACTTGCACACGGTTTTTGAAGGAACTCGGCCGGTATGTCGTTCCAAACACCTTGGAGAACTGAGCACAGATCTTCTGTGGATGTAGCTTCCTCACATCCTTCTGTCTCTTCATGTGATCCAGACACACTGGATGATGTGGAGATCAGGGCTCTGTGGGGCCAGAAGAACTGATGCTGGTCTGAAGGTAAAAGGTAGTAACACCAAATATTGATCTGATTTAGATTTTTCTTTTGTTCGCTCACTTTGCATTTTGTAAATTGGTCAAAAATAAGCTATGTATGTATGTATATTAAATATTTCTTTAGTTTTTTTAAATTATGATTGATCCTCTGAAAACCTGTGCTGCCCTAAAGTCAAATAAATTTTATGAATAAAAAAAATCGAGCGCTGTTGGAAAGCATGAAAGCATACTGTATACAAGCATACATAATAACACAATTTCATACTTGGCTTGCCTGGTTCAAATACTAAGTCCTTAACTAGATCTTCACCACAGAGTTATTTTAATCTAAAGTGCCTATTTTTGGAATATTTTGGGAGTGTGTGGGTACGTGAAAATATATCACGCAGGAAGGTGCGTCCCCGGCTGAAGTTATACTTTGAAATTCTCCATTGACGAGTCTTAGTTGAGGGAGTTCTGTGGTTTCATAATAAGAAGGAGAAGGAGAAATGGCCATTTTTAAAAAATCACAAGGGCAACAGTTTTATTTCTCTTTAAGGCCAATTTTATTTTCTTATTTTCTTCAATTTTATTTTTAAGTTCTAATCGGGAGATGCAGATCTTGGGAATGGCTGGGAGAAAGTGTTGTCACAGTCGGAGTTTGAGTGAATAAGCCTGTAAAAATAATATACAAATAATAAATATATAAATACTGTGTTTTCCTGAACGGCTAATGTATGTATCAAGTAGCATCACGAATTCTGGACGCCGCCAAAGTGTTACCAGGGCGCACCACGTGATCCACTGGTGTAGAAAGATACTCGTGGGCGTCTAAGCTGCAGATCCAGTGTGAGGCTGCGTTTCTAGAGTGGGTGAATTCCCCCTCATGTCATACTGAGAGTGATCAAGGGGACGCACCCACCCTCCGAGAGAGAAAGAGAGAGAGAGATTAAACTCTAGCTTTAAGGGATCCATGCCGCCCTCAGACAGACTTCACCTTGCTCTTGGACTGTCCAGGTGTTGATGTACCGTCACCAGGTGTGTTTGAGCATCTCGTGGCATCTCCAAGGCCTTCCTTCTACTTTCTCTGCATTAGTGCTCGGCCTCAGCTGCTGAGCCAGAGTCTGTTTAGATCGATAAGTTATCTGGAACATCATTGGCAGGAACCTTCTGAGAAAAATTGCATCTATATATATATCTCAAATCTTTTTCAAGAATTGTTTGTTGACTTTTATTGGCCTGTTGTCTTTCAGTTGAACTTTGCTGCTGTTCTGCAGTGGCCTGTTTAGCGGCGAAACCGCCCATGTAACGGTTATCCTGTTATTACGTGTTCGCGCATCTTGGCTTGTGGATTGAAACGGTCAAGGAGGTTAGTCATATTGAGCTGCTCGGAGCCCCACCCAGTTGCCTTTCTCCACCTGCTCTGCCAAATCAATGCTTGGTATGAGTTTATGAAAGGGGCGGGGCTTCTTTGAGTCGACGCTGGCTTTTTCAGGTGTGCGCGCGTGTCCGCTGAGAGGCCTAGGGTTGACCTCTGACCCTCCGCACGGCCCTCAGCAAGGCCGTGTCATCGCTTGATCAATGTAGTCTGCTTACTGAGCACAAAGCGTCTGTGTGGGTGAGTGTTACTCATTATCGCAAGAAACGGAGATCAGACTTAAGTCGGCCAACAAATTCATCTAAAAACATTTGGCATACGCTTGCAATGAAACGTTCAAAACTTGGCCAAAACCAAACCCTGGGTCGATTTGACAAAAATTCAGCAAAAAGCGAAGATAATTAACAGCTCGTTTTATAACGTATCGAAGTATCGTTGGGAAAATCGGATGTTTTCTTGCACGCGTCCCTGCCTCTATTTCAGCGTTACAGGCCGAGGTGGTAAACCCCGAACACTAAACTCCGGAGCGGTTAAAATAACAAAAACCCAAAGCATCCAGAGCAGAGCAGATGTTTTAGGATAAAGTCATTGTAATCAAATTATCATAATCTATTAATATGCAAAGTAGGAGAAAAGAGAAAACTAGCAGAAACGATGAGTTCTGTTTCTGATTAAGAAATTTTGACGCAGTTAGTCACAGGTATCCTGTGAACGGTCATTATATCGGTCATTACTGCACTTTTTCAGTGGGAAAATCACAAATACAAATAAAATCTATAATATTGTCTGATTTTTAACCTTTTATTATCTGTAATTTTCACTTTACTGGCTCTGCAAACTGAAGCAGTCTACCATTCATTGTACTGAAAACAAAGAGTCCATTAGTCTTGTCCCGTCCAGGGCTGAACGATTTATGAAATATCGAATTGATTCATTTTTCAAAGCTAGCAGAATTGTTGTCTGTGTGTCAGTACCGGGTATTTGGAAGGACCCACATCTACATGCTTTATTCGATATCTCAAGGAACGTTTTTTTTTTTCTCTTTCTTTTCAGCAATGTTAAATTATAACGATAACTTCAAAAATACAGGCTAACGAGGCCATATCATAGGCACTATATCCCAGTACTTGCATTGGCAGTGGGCAGGATTCGAAATTTCACATTCGTCCTTCATAATACGTCTCAAAACGTCTCTGAATTGTTGCCTCGTCACCAGGTGACGTCTGTCCTGGCCAGCGCACCAGAAGCTGAGCCAGCGTTTCAGTATCTTAAACTGCCCACACGCCTCTGGCTTTTTAACCTCACCTCCTCCTCCTCTCAGGTCAGGGGGGCTAATGTTACTGCTCCCAGCATTTCCCTCGACTTCCCAGTGTCCCGGGCTCCAAACCACGAGGTCAGCACTGGTAGCAATGACTAAAAGATGATGGAGAGACAGCGGCCGTTGTGCTCTTGCCAGCGACGAACAGTGGAGCTATTCATGCCATCATACGCGAGCGATCGAGCCTGCCAGGTCGTCGGGAATGCTGTGATTTTGATTAGGCTCTGAATGGAGCTGTCCAGGATTATGTGGAAAACGCTGAAGGAAGCAATTAGCATCGAGACTGAATGGGACTGAATGATTTCTTCACAAATAAAGGCTACACGCCCCTAAAAATGATTCGAAAATGCACACACAAATACACGTTTCAGCTCACGGACACTCATTAGTCTTTGTCTGACCATTTGAACTCCCGGCCGCCCTCGCGTCTCTCCGGCAGGGTGATGAATAGTCCTCCGGACACATATCTGCATGACAGGCCAGTAAAAGTCACCTATAGTTCATCTGATCTTCAGATGAACTCCGGCTGCTTTTTGCCCCCTTAAAAAGTCCAACCTTCAATGTCTTTATCTGCTTATGTTCTAGATGACCCAAAGAAGTACCAGGTGGTGATCCACGGCATCGAGCCTCTGTTGGAGACCCCTATCCAGTGGCTGAGCGAGCACCTGAGCCATCCGGACAACTTCCTCCACATCTGCGTCATTCCGGCACCGAGTGACTGAGCCCGTGGGCTCTGGCTCAGAAATCAGGAGCTGGACAATCAACAGACGGAAGGTGGCTTCGTCTCTCCGACTTGTCCCTGTGGAAATTTCTAAACGAACTTTTTTCATTTTCAGCAATTCACGTTCGTTTGTCTGCCTCACTCTCTCGGACGCAAAGCTCTTCCACGCTGTCGGAATGAAAGGACACCACTCGACCGATTTTTGTAACGCGCATGCCATAGGGGTGTAAATAACAATCCATGCGCTATCCGGTTGATCGTTTTCAACACCCTGTATATGAGTGTCCGTTATGTAACAGAATAACCTGGTAGTAACAGTAATGTGCACTTATTTACATAAGAGTGATCACTATGTATCTGAGGTTCTTTCCTTTAAAGAGAACGGTTTGTTATGGGTTTAAATACGGGCTTATCAGTTTAACCATTTAATTTCATTCAGTGACGTTACACCAGCTGTTCATATATTTACATCCCTGGTATGTATCTGCTGATGATTCGAACGCCTGTCCTCTCTACATGTTGCCTTAGATTTCGAACTCCCGCCTCATTTGTACCTTTACACCAACTGCAGCATCACAGCAGAGCCTGGTATCTTTCATCTTCTCTCTCCCTGAGTCTCTCATCATGACTAACGTGCTGCCAATGCCCTTAGATCTCCTCTCGACGCTCTGCTAATTATCAGTTTCAATCCTGTTTGTCGTTAAATGAGACCACTAAACTGCTGAACTCTGCCAAGCCTTCTTGTGGGGGGTAATTACCGACAGTTTATGAGCACATTCAGGGGGTGGAAGGAGGTGCGAAGAGTACGAATGGAATTATGCCTCGTCTGTGGCAGCCACCATCACAGGCAGGAAAACGAGAAAAAGAAAGGAGAGACATTCGAGGCGGCATGATGACATCACGCCCAGAGATCCATGAGCATGTGACTGGGAAGAGTCACCAGAGGCCCCTCGAGAAAAAGCGTCTGGTAATCAAGAAGCATCCGGGATGTCATTTGTTCCGTTTTGACCCGAGATTAACTCGTCGCAGTGGCCAAAAAAAAACTTCACTGTTTCCCCCTCGGAACCGATCAGACGACGCCTTGCCAAACATACGTTTGAGCCTCAATCCGGGTCAAACTTGTCTGTTTTTATAGGCCCACTGCCATAAATCAAGCGAAAACCTAGTCGGTATCTCATTTCTTCTTTCGTATTTGTAGCAGGAGTGTTTCACTTATTTTCTAGACATTTTTATTTGCGACGTCGTGTCGATAATTAACTTGTACGGAGGAGCCGACAACTTAAAAACTAGAAATAAGTTCAACGATCTCCTTACGATAACCAATACAAAATACTGGCTTCACAGTGCAGCATGCGCTCTACTGTCAAAGCTATTGAACAAATCTGCTGACGATTACTTGATTTAGACGCAGTGAGAATGCGCTTTACTGTGCGGGCTTCTGTTCTGTGTTAGTCTTGCACGTCCAGGAGCAAACACCATTGGCCGACATCGGATTGGCGTAAGGGGTCGACAGCGGATGTTCAAATAAATATCGCGTGAAGTCGTTCATCCCAGGCCTAATTCCATTCATATCCTGTAAGAAATGTTCAATCGTTCTGTGGATTGTAATTTTTTTCCTCTTATTCATTTAAGACACCTGGATGGATGTGGAACATCTCCGATCCCTGGAGTCCCTTAACTTGTGCTTAATGTCCTGTGGTTAGCTCAATTCGGGAACATCTGTCCATCATGAGCGCAACGTGATCTTCAGAGAGGAAGCTGGGTGAGTCAGGTCAGAGGCAGTCCTACTGAAAGTGGAGCTTTTACAGTACGAAATCTCTGCTTTGGTTTCAAAGCGTCCCTGACTTCAGGGACATCACTGCGCCTGTGCGTTTTCAGGCTGAGCGACATTTGTTTGTGTTTAGTTCGTTTGGAAGGGATGGTGGAAGTCATGGGGGAGGAGGAGGGCGGACGATTAGCAGCTGAGAGTGATTATTCGCTTATAGGAACGAGTGAGTGTACTCACCCAGACGCAGACAGACCGCACGGCTTCCGCCGTCACCGGGCCACTTCTCAGCAAAACTGTGCGGAAGACCTCGCAGTTCGTTTAGGAGGCGCATCTTGAGTTTGTTTACTGACTGGCCTTTTTTCTTTCTTTCTTTCTTTTAAACATGGGCTCCAGACTCCCTCTGTGTTTCAAATTAATCTGCGGAAATAATCTTAAAATACTTCCCTGCACTGTTTAACACCGGGCCCTTTCAGTCGAGTCACTTTTTCTGTTTCATGCAGTGAACTTCTGTATTTTGCTACGGTTAACTTAATGCTTAACATGATTAAATGATATTTTGTAACTATGCAATGTTGCCTTTGATTTATTTTTTTTTTTTACCCTCACAAGTACTGATTTGATAGATTATCCGATCAAAAAAAGGAAAGGAAACATCAAAAAAGGGCCACGTCATGGGAAACCTAATATTCTTTGCCTTTTTTGAAATAATTAGATTTTCTCTGCTCAATCCATTCAGCCCGATTATGGAAGATAAGCTGCAAAAACAGGCTTTTAAATGGACTTATTTACAAATAAGTGTCTGTTCAGTGTACAGTTGTCATGCCAGGCGATGTAGATGGTCACTGCACACATACTAACCTGGAGGAACTGGGGATTAAATGTTGGGCTGTACCTTCCTGTCAGAACACAAATAGATCACTGGTGGGGCGATTCCTTTTCACTGTGGGCTGCTGAGTCGAATATTTCTAAGAACTCGGTTTGATATTGTATTTTAAACAGGAACTTTAGATGTATGGGAACCGATCGACGAGAGAAACTGAGAAAAAAGCTCCCGACCTTTTGAAACAAAAATGTAAAATGTTTTTTTTTGTTTTTTTTGGAAATTGAATTGAGTAAAAAAAAAAAAAATACATGTACTGAGTTTCAGTAATACTCAAATGAAGGAGAAATCATCCCAAATATTGCTTAAGTAATTAAAAAATAATAACTTTTCATCCATTTTAATGACTTTTTATCCGAATGCAGACATTTAAAGCAAGTTCCTTTTGTAGATTTTTTTGTATTATCTCAATCTAAACTCTGTCTTTTCTTGCAATACAGGTCATCCCACCACTTTATGCCAAACTTTGAACACATCTGCTCAGATTTTGGTCTCGTTTTGTTTTCTTTTTAAAACGCTCTCCTTTAAATTTGACCTCAGCACTGGACCAGTAAAAAAAAATGTGCAGAAGGTTTCTCTCAAGGAGCTTCCAAAAGTCCACATGCGTTGAGTTAAGTGCACGATCTGGAGGTCCCTGTGGACTTGTTTGGAGACCGTTGTCCTTATTTTCACTTGCGAACATGGTTTTAACTAAAGTTTGGGTATGCAAGTTTTAAAGACACAATCATTACACTTCATTGAGGCATTTAAAGAGAAACGTTCTTATGGCTATTAAATGTCTGTTTTGGGTGCATGCATACCATACCATTGAGGAGCACGGACTTTGGATAAACAACAGATAGAAAGTGAAAGACTGAAAAGCACCATTGCTGGGAAAAATGGAAGAACTGGAAATATTAACCACCGTCAGCGCTGGCGGTTCTGAGGTGTACTGGCCTCGTCAATCTGCCATGAGACTGAACATCATTCCGGGGAAATGAATGTAGTTGTGTTGCAAAACGTATTTTTAGCTCCACGCTCACCATGTTTCTTTTGTTCTGAGGGCAAACACAAGCGCTGTTTGCTCTCCCGGCCGCAGGAGGGGAAAGAACGAGTGTGTATGTGGGGCTGAGTTGGGAGGGGGTGCTCCTCTTTGTGGTGGAGTGGACATCAAAGCCAGCCTAAGCACTCTTCGTGAGTTCATTAAGTAAAGCCGCCCTGGCCCTGCTCTCTCATTCCTGTAAAGCCGTCACTATAAAGATCAGAGGGTCCCGTCTCCTCCTCTCCTTCCTCTCCTTCCTCTCGTCCACGCTCTGTCCGTTGGTGCCTGGTCACCAGTCCCTTCTTCGACCCACTTATCTCTTTTTCTTAGCACGCGGGAAGTAGTTGGAGAATACTTATTGCTTTTCGGGGAAAAAAACCCAGGATCCCTTCTTTGAAGTTTGTGTAATGATTAAGCAGACAGGGGCTCGGGTCGCTTTCCCTCTTCCCCTTGTCGGAGACCCTTTCCCTCATCACTCTGGCCTGTCCGGTCTTCTGAGCGCACTGATTCTGGGGGTGTAAAAGTTAAACGGAGATGGCTTGAAGCCCTTAACCCAGCCATGGCCTGTTAAGTTATACGAGGTGTTGGGAGAAAACTTTCCCCTCCGTCCTCACCCTCCGGCTGCCCCCAAAGAGTGGAGGAGTACACCTGGATTGGGGCGCTGGGATGGGGGTGGACAGCTTTAGAGGAACAAACAACAAAACTCTCCCTTCTCTTTCCAGAATGCCCTCTCATTTTCAACAACCTCCCCCTCCCCTTGCAGCCTCCCACTAGGGTAGAGCTAACCTGTCATTAACCCAGGCCCCTAATTGGCAGGTGCTGAGGGGCTATGAGACACTATGATCAGAGGACAGGACAGACCCGTGATCGTGCCTTCTTCATTCATGTCCTTGCAATTTGCCACTCTCTTTGTTTAGGCCCTCCAACCTTCGAGAAGTCATTCTCATTCCTTTGGTTATACGTGACAAAAAATGGTATCAGCTCTTGGCACGGTTGGAAGCAAAACATGGCCGCTGGACAAAATAAACACAGCGTTGGAGAGAAAGAAGCTGATGGAAAGTGTGTGTATGTGTGTGTACTTGTTGTGTGCATGTTTGAGGCAGCCTGAATATGTGGTTTGTGGCTCCTGGCTGGCTGTGAAGAAAGGAAGACTGTAATTTGTCGTACAAAGAAATAATCTAACTCTTGGCATATGAGGAAACGGCATAATCTAACTCGGCATATGAAAACAATCAGATTGCTTGAGCCTAGACACAAACAACTGGGAAATCCTTCTTGAATGACAAGGTATCCGGTGCAAGAGCGATCCTTGTTTCGAGCCATTGAAGCTCTTTCTCCAACATTCATAATAAGGCAACGCGTGCCTCAAGTTAAGCTCAACCAAATCAACCAAATCTTAAAACCCACTTGAGACTTTCTCACTGCAGGTTCTGATTTAGCAGGGTTTTGGGCCCCGAGATGGCGCACCACTCGTGGTATGACGGCTAACGTCTTTACAGTAAACGACACTTCAGCCTGGTTCAGCTTGTTGCCCTGTTTAGAAAGAACTTCTTATTTGAAGGAGCAGATGTTTCTTGTCAAGCTTGGTGGTTTCATTGAGTCACTGGCGGTGGTGGTGGGACCCCGCAGGAAGTGAGGAAAGCCAATTATCATTCATAATTCAAGCACTCGCATGTGGCCCATAAATTTACATGGAATGTGGATCGGAAGTCCTAATCTTGCTCTCTGATCTGGCCTAGTCATCATTCCCTGAAAGGCGGAGGCGAGGCGGAGATCAAGTGTATGCGCTGTTTTATTTGAGCCACTGTAGAGCGGGGGCAATGGTCTGCCAAATGTGCTGCCATGGTACATTGAACATCAAGCATGGACTAGCTTGGTCTTATATTTACATATGTCCATACAACTGGAGTATGGATGTAGCCTTCTCCATTCACTTCTACCAGCTCCACGCAGTAAGGAGAACATCTCAGATGGATAACCAAAGACAAGGCCTTTGTTGAGGACCAGTGTCCTGAAATCTCCCCTTTCTCTACTCTGGGTGTGCGGGCCTGGTCCCCATCTGTTTCTTCTTTAATGCATAAGGCCATGCTTTGGGCCTGATGGGACACATGGGCGGCATGTTACACAAAGGCCCCACGGGTCTTCTTGAGTCACTCTCGACTGTGTCTTTCAACTGTTCAAAAATTCTTTGGTGGAATGTCTGTTTACTGTAATCGCCTTTCGCAGAGGCTGTTTTCTGGAAACTTCTTCGGCGGCGTGAAAGATGAGCATTCTCTCAGAATTAAAAAAAAAAAAGCAGTTTGTGTGCATCGGGCTGGGGCGGGAGGGTGGGTTCTTGACGGGCATCAACCTTGCAACGTAGACACAAATGGTAAACCAGACACTTAGCTCTGCAGATGTGAATGGAGCCAGTCATAAAAAATTGTGTTTTTGAGTGGGACTGTACCCCATATAACTTCTTGCACAAATTTCATCACGGTTCTCATCCGTTTCGCATTACATGTAGTCATAAGAGCCACCATAGCCTCATTAGCCGCTAGTTGTTTTCCACTTTCACGATTGCTTTTGCTCACTTCCAGCTACTCGTGGGACAGGATTGCTGATCTAGGATCAGATTCCTCAGCTTTTGAGGGCGATTTCAGTCACCGGGGCTGACTTGAGATCAGCGCTACTCTGAGACGCCCGTGGTTCTCCCACTCTGCAACCGTAGGCCTCGGCTGCTTTTGGTTTCAGACATGATTTGCGAGGTGAGTGGAACCTTCGCTCTAAATATCTGAATGTTCTGTTTCCCCAGTAGTAATAATAAGATTCTGGAAAGAAAATAGGACGCCAGTTCAAACGCAAAGTGAAAATGTTGAGTCAGACGAAGAATTCCATGATTCGTTCAGTTGTTTTGGTGATCAAATAGTTCTTAGAAATAACCTAAAGAACGCCGAAATCTCGCATGGCAAAATTGTAAATTTAGCCCCATCCATTAACGAGGTTCATTACGCATGTTAAGATATTAACGGCTCGAAACGTCGGTGTCGTAAGGCAATGAAGGACACAAAGACAGAGGCTCATTAGGTCAGTGAACATTTATAATCATAATTTACATTTTAACAACTTAAATAACTATGTAAACCAGTATGTAAACATAGAGACAGATGAGTTCCTTTTTGTTCCATTGTTTTTATGTTTCAATTAAAGCTGAAGATGTGGGGAAGACTTTGGTCATAGTTCAGTAGAGAGGAACCAGGAGATACTACGGCTTTACAGCTGTTACTGTTGCCTTAAGGACCGAGACCATCTTGTTAGCTGGACTCAACAAAACCTGGTCTTAAAGGAGTAAAAGAAACAAATACAGAAACGAGACAAATTGGGAAGATCAGGAAGAACCAGTGCATACGAAGACCAAGGCGCTTTGGTTTGTGCCGTCCATGAGCGCGAAAAGGGGCACCGAAAACAAAAACAAAACAAAAAAAGATATCTAAAAGACAAGACAACAGCTAAAGAGCCACTAACACTTCATCATTAACACACGTTGCTCTTTAAACGAATGTACTTTGGTAACTAGCTCCGCATTCCTTTGCATTCCCATCCCCCCACCCCCCTGTTTTGGTATTGGTATTGCTCTGGAAAAATTAGTGAGTGACTAGAGAAGTTCTCTCAGCTTCATAGCCAGTGTGCTACATGTGAGCAGACTCCTGTTCATTAGGACCACATGGAGAGCTGCGCTCCAGGACATTTGGTTCTTTTTTTTTTTTTTTTTCTTCAAGTAGAAAAGAAATAAATATCATATATGCCTCTGACTTCCTTCAGAACACACACAGACTATGTACACACCCATAATTTGAGGTAACTTGTTGAAAGTATATAAAATGCCCTTTTTGTTACACTGAGGAGTGCTCTACAGAACTTAGGGAAAGACCTGCTGAAGGGTCTTCTGAAAGCATTTCCCCCCTCGAACATCTCGAACGATTTCATGGTGGCGTTTGCAAAGCTCCACCATGACGTTTCACACCTTTGTTTTATACCAATCTGCATTAAAGAAAAACCCTGAATTAAGTTGAGCTCCTCGTTTCTACTACAAATGATCAGAATTGAAGCCAAACCAACACAAGTAACGCAGGCGGGGAAAGAAAATATATACAAAGAAATGGCAAAAGAAAAGCAAAAATTCTATACATGACAAATGATTACAATGAATTACCCAGTCATTGTAAACGTTGTTTTGAAAGTTAACAAATTGGACAATAAATTAAGGAGATTGCAAACTAAACTGAATCAAAATATCATTAAAACAATAACAGACATCATTGACATTAATAATATTACGATGAAATTAAGAGAAAATGATTGTCTCTAAAGTAAGTGTAGGACACATTAGACCGCTAGCAGCCTGCAACAGTGTCTCTTAGCCCTGAGTACAGTAAGTCCCTGAAGACAAAGGCCTGAGCCTGGCTCCTTAAAAGAAGGATTATGTACACCTGTGGCTACCCACAGCTTAGACCCAGGGAGGTGGAGCTGATGGGGATAGCAAGTCTCTTAGTGGTTATGTGCTAGAGCTGGGGCTAAGACTCCATCGCTTCCACAGTCTCTTGTTTCACCTTGACAGGCAAGAGTTTGATGACGGACGTCTCGCTGCTTGGTTCGTACAGGCTATACGTACTGGAAAGTGGTGCTGGTGGAAGGAGGTCACCACTGCCTTTGTGGTATGAGGCCTTGAGGTCCATTTCACTTCTGAAGAGCAGGCTAAAGATCTGCTTCTCCACTAGCCTTTCCATATCCACCCCCTCGATCTCCTCCAGCCGGTCAGCATTGTCGCTGATGTCGAAGCGCTCGATCTCCTCGTTGACACGGTTCAACTCTTCCAGGCTGCAGCAGGGAGGTGGCATGGCAGCCAGGCAGTAGCCCTTCAGATGAAGGCGCAAGCTGCAGAGGTGGATGTAGTTGCGGTGGCATTGCGGGCACTTGTGTGGGCGCTCTCGTGTGTGTAGCCTCTTGTGCAACTTGAGGTGGACAAACTGCGTGAACTTGGCCGGGCACAGCTTGCACTGGTAGGGCTTTTCGCCTGAATGCAGCCGCAAATGAGTCTTTAGATTGCTCGTGCTGCTGAAACGCTTGTGGCACACCTGTGGAGAGAGGCAAGGGCTTTTAGCACCATGACATTACCTCTACTTTCTAACAGTGAGGTTTTTGGACATGTCTATAGTGAGTGGAGATCAGGCTCACCTGGCATTCATGGGGTTTCTCTCCGGTGTGGACCAGGTAGTGCTTCTGCAGGTGGGCCAGCTGAGTGAAGCCCTTATTGCAAGTTTGACACTTGAAGGGACGCTCCCCGCTATGGACACGCAGGTGCACCTGCGAACAGAGCAAAGGGGGAGGGAGGTTAGATACAGAGTCCCATTCATAAATTAATTGCAGGAGGAACATGTGTTAGCATAGAGTAGACTAAGGGAAGCCGAATAAGGCAAGTGGAACCTGCTTTACCTTCAGGTTGGAAAGTTGTCCGAACGTCTTGCTGCATACGTTGCACTCGTACTTGATCTTGCCGTTTTGCTTTTTCAGCGGGTATGGCAGGGTCTTGTAGCCTGCTGGGCCTCGCTTCATCTTGCTGAGACTGATGGTCTCATCTTCTGAACGTCCAACACCTGGTTGTGCTGAGGTAGGGTTAGCAGGCTGCTGGTCAGTGGAGGCTGCAGATCCAGCTGTGGGGGAACCACTGGCAGGGGCATGAGGGTGCCCATGCAGAGGTTTGTCCTTTGGGGTCATCGCTCTAGGGAAGGCACTCTTGGGTGGTGGGATTAAGAGGTCCCTGTAGGGTGGCAGCAAATAATGTCGGCCTCCCTCGGGAGGAATCATAGCAGATGGGTGGGGTAAGTGATTGGGAAGCAGGCCATTGATGAAGGGGTACATGCGGGGGAACACACCCCCCACTGATGGAGCCCCATAATGAAGGTAATGTGGCCCGGGATAAAAGGAGGGGATAGGAATAGGTGGGGAGTATCCTGGGTACTGACCCAAACTGCCAGCATGGAGTGGTAAGGGCAAGGCAGCCAGGATGTCCCTAGGATCTCGTGGGGCAGGACTGCTGTCAGGGCTGGTCTCAGGGCTGCTGCGCGCCGATGGACTGGGCGTGGTTGAGGACTGTCCGGGTGAGCGAGTGCCAAAGCAGATGGTAGAGCTAGCCTTGAGAAAGTCCTCTCTGAGGTGAGGGTGTGGTTGCGGACGAATGGGGTAGATGACGCGGGGGTAAAACGGACGGTCAGGGCTGGCTGGACAGTGGGGTCGTGTGGGAAGGGGCCTGGCTGGCTCTCTCCATGTGTCTTTCAGGATCTCTGAGACCGTGTGCTCCCTCTTTACGACTGGTTTTTCTTCTGAAACCTGCTGCTTTGCGTCTGCCAAACTCTGTTCTGTAGACACACAGTACAATGCACATCAGTCTTAACAACTTCCTCAGAGATTAAATGACTAAGACACGATTCTCAAGCAGACCCTAGGGCTAGATTGTTCACACATCTTGTATTTTTTATTTTTTTTCCACAGTCAAGAGTATCTCATCAAATTGTGTTTTCTGTACAGTAGGATAAAACGAGTCAACTGAGGTGAGCTCCTAATGGGTTCCTCCCCACACCGCTGGCTTCGTGCTACAGGAGATCTATTGTTGCACAGCACATAGATCTTCTCAAGCAGCGGAGGTTTAGAGCACAAAGCAGCCTAGTGGTTCAATTAGGGGCGACAGTTTGACAGATTGTCTTCAGCTCGGGGCTGCAGACAGGATGTGAGGCATGACAGCAGATCCCGGTCAGGGTGGTGGATTGGGGCAAATTCTGCTCAGTGTACTGATACCATCTAATGGATGTGGCAGCGAATGATTGAAGAAGTTTCCCACTAATAAGTATCCACAAAGCCCCTGACTGTGTTCATTGCACACACTTCTAAGACTGAAAAGGTCAATTTTGCAAAAGTCAATTCCACGGCACACCTCTTAGCGCTTTTGCTAAACACTTTAAATAGGTTGTTGAAAAAAGCAAAATTTCGAGGGGGAAAAAACCCAACAGAAAATCTTTCAAGAGCAAATAACCATGTCCTAAAGGTCTTGAGCTGCATCCTCCTGTCTGTCCACAACTATGCTCCTTGCTTGATGAAAGGTCTCGACGAGGTCAATTTTACGTTTCACATGGTTTTCTCTAATCTCCCTTTCAGTACGTCTCCTTATAAAAGAAAAAAAAACTTTAAAAGAGGATGTAAATAATCAAAATAACTTCCTCCTTGCTTTCCTGTGACCTGGGTTGAGTCTCTCTCTGGGCTCGGGTGTGTATGTGTGTATGGTTAGCAAGATGAGTATCCACCTAAAGATCTTACTATCACACAGACTCCCATCCCTCTATTCTAGCAGCAATGCGTAAACACATTTAGAAGTTATCGTTAACCCCCACCAGTCCCTTCCAGAGATAGTGCCAATCCTGTTCCTCCCCAGAGAGCTTGTGCAAAACAAACAGCCAGCGATCTCACAGATATCAATCTGTCAGCGCGGCCCTGCCGCCAGGAAGTTCAAGCAGTCAATGGAGCAGTTTTTTTTTTTTTCCCCCTCCCTCTCTCGCTCTCCCCAGCGCTCTCTTTTAAAGCGCCAAATAAATTAAGAATTCATGCCAAAGAGCTGTCCACGCCTCCCCTGGCATGCCTAGTGTGTGAAAGAGAGGTTACAAAACAACGATGACTTGAGGGTCCTTCAGAGTCCACCATTTTTACCTCCGAAAGCAGACGGTGTCCGGTGAACCGTTCACTCCTTTCTAAATCAGTCCCATGTGGGAGGCCCTGCCAGTCATCTCTGTCCATTCCGTTAGACTGAGTCAGTGCAGTGGCTATAGGGCTGTTTGGGCTGTGACTGCCTTTATTTGATGGTTTGAGAAAGACACAGATAGAGAGACTGCTCTCACGCTCTCAGGTAAGTAACAGGTAGAAGCTTGGGAGTCAGCCGTGGGTCAGCAGGCCTAATTACAGACCAGCGTTTGCGTGCAAGTATATGTGGAGCTGAGGGGGCCAGGCAACAGCGTCCCACAGCCTGAGGGCATGCGCATGGCTCAGGGGAGCGGAGACACTAAGACTGGTAGGTTCCCGCCACACCTGAGTATTGTCTCCTTCCTCCTCTGTGTCTCTTTCACTCACCTGCTCACACACTCTCTCTTGCTGTCTCTTACGACACAAAAGGTTTCACTTTGAGACTTTTATTACCGGTTGAGCAATAACAGATTGAGCGTGTAGAGCAAGCTTTCATGTTGAAAGAGTGTCTTTAAGTACAGATCGCTGTGGCATTGCACCTCCCCGTCCTGTGTAATTAGGCTCCAACATTACTATGTCTGAACAGAAACATTACTGAGAGAGAAAGACAAAAAACGAAGCAAACAAAGTGACGCAATCCTGATCTTCCGATGAAAGGGAGAAGAGCCCGTTCTGTTGGCATGATAATGACAGAGTAGGTCCATCCACCGAAGACAGCGCACTTCCCCTCGACTTAATCTAAAATAAGGGAAGCCCAGAGAAAAACTACCTGGTCCTTGTCAACCATCCTGACGTGCATTCTTTAAATTCATTATATGTATTAAAGATGTGGCCAAATTACAGTACAGTTGCCTGAAGTTACAGATCAAAGTCTGGCAGTCTGTCAGATTCTTCTCAGCTAGTCACAGTTTGAGGCCTGCAGTTTGCACTTCAGTGAACCGTGGGTTTAAGCTTCCATTTCTTGTACGCAACATTAGTCAGCCTCAGGTGGATGAAATGAAACAGAGATTCGATTTTTTTTTTTTTTCTTCATCATTTCTAATCATTTCTCTTTAAGATTATTCTACTTACTGAGCTTTTGCATCATGAGATCTCCTGATGGAGGGTAGTTCAGTCGGCCGGCGAAGTCAGAGCAGTACCACACCAGCAGTTCCTGGTCAGCCGGGATGGCTTTCACTGTGTAGAAGTAGATGTTCATTCCATTCTGGCAGGCGGCCAGATTCTGCTCCTCCTGCGAATGGGCTGGGTTCACATAGCGCATCCAGTTGCTCTTCTCCTCATCCAGGCCATCCACGAAGTGATGGAACTCACCTTCTGCGTAAATCTGTCAACACAAAACAAGTGGTATTTTAGGGATTTGGTGCCAAAAAGCCATCTTGACAATCAGAGGGACAGCCGCAAGTGAAAGGTGGCTTTGCTTTTTCGGGAAATCTTTTCAGAATCCCTTCATTCTGTCATACCATCTCTTCGCTCAGCTCCCAGTCGGGGCTCTGAACGCTCACCCACAAGACTGATATACAGACAAGTGGGAGATGCTAAAGCTTTCACAGTCCCTTTATAAAGCCACACGGTTGACTCAGCTTGCACGCCCCCATCAACACTCACACCGTCATAATGAATCTACATGTCTTCTCTCCATTACTCCATTCTCTCTTTCTCACCCCTCATACACATACGCAAGCACAGACTCTCTCGCTCTCGAATTATGAAGTGGAACGGATTGTTTTGGGCTCCTTCTTAAGCCTCGCAAATCTTGTTTACACTAACCTGGCCATTTCCAGGAACTCTCGTATGATGTCACTTGTTCTTGCACGAGGCTTCCCTCTGTTCTGACACCAATACTATTCTTCCGCTACTGGTTTTCCTGTACACTCCCACATCTACCACTCCTCCCCAAGCCTGCACCACACCAGCCCCCACATGCTACCCTCATCTCAGTACTACTCTGATCTCCTGTAAGGTAGGAAAGAACACACACGGCTTTTAGGAGGTCAAGAGCAGCAGAGTTCCACCCGGGGAACTCTATGATGATGTAATGTGGTGGCCATCAGCTCGTTCTCCAGAAGAAGAAACCTAAAAAATGCCTCATTGAAATTCTAAAGGCAGCACTCACAAGCCGAGGTCGCTGAAGTTCATTGGTTCCGGCAGGGAGATTTCCGAGAGGTGGTTGGAGACTCTTGTTTTGAACATGTTGAGATTTTTCACTGTCATGACTTGGCTTAGGACCTGAGTGAATTGGCACTTTCCCCATGACGATGGCTGCAGATGGCAAACAACTGAAAGCCACAGAGAGGGGAAGAGCAAGCTAAAGCTACACCGGCCTTACTGGCAGCACGGTCGAGCTTTCCACATGATGCCTGGGCCTACTGTCGGCACAAAAAGTGAGAAGAACAGTGGGCCTCGAGCCACAAGCCACCTGACTGTCTAACTGACTGACAGGCATGTTCCTTGTCAGGAGCCTGACCTCAAGCTCCAGCTCTGCCAAGTCATCCGGCACCCCATTTTGACATTCAGGAGTGGCACAGTCAAAACAAGATCAGCCAAGATGAAAGAAAACGTTCACTCTCTGTCAGCCAGGCCGCCGACGCAAGCCCTGTGGTTCCCAAACCAGACCCCTTACTCAGCATTTTCTCTTCTCTCTCTCTCTCTCTCTCTCTCTCTCTCTTTTCTCTCTCTCTCTCTCTTCTCTCTCTCTCTCTCTCTCTCTCTAAGCATGCTCTACATTTGCCCATGATGTCACACAGGAAGTAAGTCAATGGAACAGGAAGTGACCTGCTGCGTTGTTTCTCTCTCTTTCTTTTGCTCCACCTTTACTGAAAGTGAAGCTTCTGAAAGAAAACAACCGACTTACCCTCCAGAAGTACTTCCTGTTGGCGTCCTTGGGCACATTCTCTGCGGTGTATTTCTCTCCCACTAGAGGGCCAAAGCGAGTCCCTTTGGGGATGTACTCTCGGCTCACGACACCGATTACCTAGAAGAGAGGAAAATGATCTTGTTATGTCAGGACATGGGCCAGCAGCTTTATTACCGTCAGCGTTACATTCCATCATGTCATTAGGCACCACTAGACAGAGTGATTTACAAGCAGATTTACAAGACATTTATGAGAAAGGATGACAACAATTAGAAAGAACCCACAGTGGAGATCACATTCTCGGCATCAAGTCATCGGGTTAAAGAACGTGAGCGAGACGGACAAAATTACATTTTATTAGTCCACACTGAGTTGTTGAATGGGTTTGAACCTGGAATCCCAGAAAGCTTGCCTGGAGATTTCATTTCCATTCATCTACATATAATGGCGCTGAAGCGGACGTCTCCGTGCCTTTTGCTGTCAAAAGCCCACAAGGTCACAAAGAGAGCGAGAGGCGCCCATCGGCCTCGTCTCACCTCTCATTAAGCACCCAGACCCTCCCTCCCGCCCTCCTTATCGGCCTGCCCACCCCACCACATCAAACACCTCTGTAGGCCTTAAAACACAAATCCACACCTACGATTACCACACGCTTCTTCCTTTGAGGTACATGGTTTCAAAAAAAGAAAAAGAAAAGAAAAGACAAAGCCCCCAGAGGTGGAGAGGAACGCCACTGTTTGGGCTTTTGACTTCCAACAACCAAACTTCAATCTAATCTCCTTGGCCAAGATCCGCTCTCTTCTAACGACTGTCGCCACCACCTTTCTTCCAGCTTCACCCCAAACCACAACCCCAGTGTGGATAAAAAGGTAGGAAATCCCCCAAACCTACAGCGGAGCGCTGGTTCAATTCGGGAGATTAGGAGTCTTTTTTGATAATTCATTAACCGAGATTTGGCGTCGCTTCTGATGCCAAGCCCCTCCACATTTCCACCTTCTCTTTCATCCTCTATCTCTCTCTCTCTCTCTCTCTTTGGACTTACAAGCAGTGTTAACCATTGATGGTTTTTCATCATCAGCTCATAAATAAATCTTCTATAGGTTTCTTTTTTCTTTTGGTTTTTTTTTTTTTGATCCTGAAGGAAGTGATAAGACAGCGAGTGATGAGAAAATCTATCACACTGATCTGGGAATGGTTTAAAGGTTCCCCCCTCTTAAAAAATCAAGGGGAAGTTTGCCCATCGTCACTTTTACAGACATCACTGTCTGTCCCAGATAACGGGGCGTTTGATGTGATGGTGTGGGGGGGGGAGGGGGGTGTGTTTGGGGGGGGACTTCTTTTTTTTTTTCCCTTGCTTTGCGGTATTTCGCAAATTTACAGGCAAGGAGCTGCTTTTTTCCGTCACCGACATGAGCGGCAGAGAAGATAAAGATTAATTACAGAGCGATTAGCAGGAGGGGTTTTTTGAGGACATGCCATAAACATGAATGATGAGCGTCTGACTTTCTCTCATTCAGGCTCTGCTAGATAAACAGAAAAAGATCATTCAGGTCTATTGCTATTGATCCCGTCGGCATCAAAATATCCCGCACCAAACAAAGAACATAATACAACTTTTTCCCTGAGGCTCCAGTTTTTTTTTTCGCCAGGTTTCGTCAGCCTAGGCCGTCGCTCTTAGAACAGGCACACTCACTCGTGGAGGATTTTACGAGCAGATGGCATATACAGCATCACGCACGAGTCCAGCTCCACAAACCCAAACACCGTCCTGCAGGCTAGGACTTCCTCAGTCGGCAAGTGTGTGAGCCAGCCCTGAGTCACCGTGGCGTGTGTGAGAGCGTGAAAAGAGCCATACCTCTTTGGAGTCAGGCGAGTTTCTGAAAGCCAGGTTGCGAGGCAGAGAGGCCTGAGCCCGGTTCAGCTCCAGCTTGTCCAGTGGGCCGTCCCACATGTGGTCCTTCACGATGTAGGTGCATTTCTCCTCGAACTCAGCCTCCGTCCATTTGGACATGTCGGCATCCTCCACGTCTATCTTCGGGTCCACCTGGTCGGCGGTGTGGGGAGCCCCCTCAGTGGTCAACATCACAGAGCTATGCTGAGAGGTGGCCTGAGAGAGAGACAGGAGTCTAAGTCTACGGTATATGAGGGTGCATCGCCCGGAAATGTGTTCATTTCTCTGGCATGGATTAAATTTTTCAGCATTAATTTCAGCATCGAAGGAGAACTTCCATTGAACTTTCTAATCTGGGATTTACATCTTATTTCTGATCCTTTTATCAAGTTAAATTTAGACATTTAAGAAGTCTTTTGACATCAGTTCTGAAGAATTCACACCAGGGCAGTACATTCAGGTTTTCATTAAACCATAATCAAGGTCACAAGGTTAAAAAAAATAATAATGAAATAATCGCGATGGAAAATGTCTTCTCAGAACAAAATATCGGTTCATCTCTTCTGTTTGGCAATTAAATGGAAATTGACGACGCATCAAAAATAAAAAAAAGAGAAACAGATCCAGCAGCGTGCAGATAAAGAGCTCCTAAATTAACACAACGAATATCCAAAGCTTCAAACCAGAAGCTCAGGGAACCTCAATCCTCCTTCACCTCCAACCTCTATTTCTCATTCTCTCCATCCTTCCCTATCTCTAGTTTCCCCCCTTCTCCTTCTTTCCCCTCTGCGTGGAAAAAAAAAAGTCGCAAAACAGGGACGGCGGAGGAAGGAAGTCTGTATCTGAATGGAGCTAAAATTGGAAGTGGAGTTGACGAGCAATGGACTTTCGGACTTGGGAATAACTGTGTGTGTGTTGGAGAACAAAAGGGGTAGAAACTTTTTTCCATAAAGGGGGCTAAACAAACTTCAAAAGCTTTCCACTCAGGACTGTCCCGAAACTGTCCAAACGTTATCGGGACCAACTTTAAGACCATGAGCAGACACCACAGCAGGTCCAGCAATTAAGACACACTCTTTGTCACAGTTGTTCAATGTTATTCGACCAAATTTGCTCACTTTTCCATTTTATTTTAATTTTAAAATGATTTAAAGAGTGAAAAACCACGATACAAGTTAAGAGGTGATAAAATACTGCAAGCCAGCTTTTAATTACACTGGGAGAACAGCTGCAGGATCAAAACTAATATTGAAACTGAGAAACTGAACATGAACAAACTGGGCAACAGAATTTTTTTTTTCTTTTCTGTCAGCAAGTAATGCGTAACATTGAATTAGAAAAAAAAAAAACGCTTTAATTAACAGCTAAATTTGCCATTTTAAGAGCTCAGAGGAAGCAAAGCGGATCGATTTTCTCGTTTGAAAGAACATGTGTTTTAATTTTTGTTTTTCTGTTAGAAATTAAAGATGCATTTGAACCATTTCATCCCTCTCAGGACACGAAAGCAACAGTGATTTTCAACAGAATGTACATTTTCTGTGAGCCTGTTTTTGATTTGCAGCCCAAAAACTAAAAGCCAATCTGACATTTTTAGAAAGTGAATAAAACCGATCTTGATGGCTTTTAAAATAACCATGTGACAGAATTCAAATAAGCCGATAAGCGCTGCTAGAAAACTTTCCCATTTTCTGCACTTTTTCCCCCCGATAATAAAAAAGAGAAACAGCTCAATCACAAGCAAGAAGAAGAACTTGAGCAATCTCACTCACCGACAGACTTTGGTTCCAGCCACACATAGAGCCGTCTGATCTCCCCCTCTACAGTGTGTGTCAGAGAGAGAGGGAGTGTGTTTTGTGGGACAGGTGCAGATCACCCCTCTTTCCCTCTCCCGTCCCACCGCTAGTCCAGATGGCGAGTGTGTTCTGCTGTGAGTGTCTCGAGATTAACTGAGTGCCTGATGTTTCTGTCTTCTCAAGGCACTCTGCCCCTCCCTCTCCTCCTCCCACTCTCCCTCCTCTCTCTCTCTCTCTCTCTCTCTCTCTCTCTTGCTTTCTTCAGGCTGTCTCCACCCCACAATCTAACAATCCCTCTCATGCTTCAGTCATCTCAGTCACACACATCACACACACGTACAAATCATTCTTTGCAGCCTCTTTGCCCTCCTTCTCCTGAGAAGTGCCTGGAACCCATTCATTTATCTTCAGGGCCACAGAGTCTCACCGAAAGCAAGAGCCTGTCCTTTTATCACACAGAGGGTTAGGACGGAGATAGGGTTAGTTTGGATGTTTTTTAAGAGGGGAGGGGGTGATGGCGGTGTGGTGGTGGCGGTAGTCGTGGTGGTAGGGGGCTGATGATCCCTTTTCCTCTGATTCTCTTCCTGAGAAGGAAGGACATCCTGAGCCAGTGACTCAATAACCTGTTGCTGTTTACTAAGAGCAGGACTGCAGATTGATGACGGCGTTTCTCCTCACACCTCCTCCCCATGACCCTCTCCATTCTTCCCCAGTCTTCTCCCTTTCCCCCTTTCTCTGCAAGCACGCTCCTCTAGGGGGCGCCACTCCCTGCCAGAGGTCCCATGCTTTGTGCTCTTGTGTGTCTGATAGTCGGTTTGGCCTGGATGAGATGGCGTGAGAGGTGTGAGAGTAAAGGTAACTAGTTGTTGGAACATATTAAGAATATAGCTGTGGCTGCAGTTTTAATTTAGGTTTCATTTTAAACATCTGGCGGCTCACGTCAAAGCCCTGGGTGCCCCAAAACAAGCCCATTAAATCTAAGACCAGTCAGGGGCTGATCAGCACATGCTCACAAATAAATTAGGGATTTGTTAGAGAGCTCATTTGCATATCATGGCAGTATTAGTGCTGCAGAAACCAAGCTTACAATGCGGACTGCAATAAGCTGCATTGCACAACTCAGCGTCATGACAGTTGAAGCCAAGCATTGTTGATTTTAGCTTCTGCTGTAACCATGGGCTGAAGATGAAAACCTCAGAAAGCAGAGTAAAGTGCAAGTAGTAGACGGAGAGAATCTCTGATGGTGTGCCACGGTCTCATGCCGTCTGCCACAACAAGATTCCCCAATGGCATCAGAAGCTTTTTTAGAAAAAGGCTGGAAATCCCCTGGTCCCCCATTTCGACCTATTGCTACACCACAGTGACATAAGAGTGTGTGGGAGAGGAGGAATCAGGGATAATGAAGAGGAGTAGCAAAGAAGTGAAAACAAGTTTAAAAAGGAAGACGTCTTGGTCATCTCAGAACAGCGTCATTGCATAACCATCGCTGTGGTGTGAAAAGTGAGACAAGGCTAATAGAAAGGATTCAAAAGCTTCATTCTGGGATCATTTTTAATTTTTTTTAAAATTTTGTTTTGTTTTATTACTACAGAATGTCGAATGACGTTTCCTGAACATGCATTGTGAGTAGTTTCTCTTGAGCTATAAGGTTAAACGGCGATACGCAGCACCCCTACTTCAGTCACCCACTCAAACCCTGCTGGTGACAAAGATCTAACCACATCACTAGCTGCCTACTACTTCCTGGCAGCGGACGACCCATTTAATCTCCCCTCCAAAGTCTGTCTCTATCCACCAGCCTAGCCAGACCCAACTCCCGGCCCACGGCAAGACCCAAAATCTGGCCTCCAGCTGGGCCTTCTGCAGCGCAGCCAGGCTCCCAAGCAGGCCCTGACTCAATAACAAGCCGCAGAGAAAAGAAACAACAACAAAGGTCTCTGAAAGTTTCAAGCGAAAAACGAGCGCTTCCTTTGGAAATTGCCGTGCGGTCAGATCTTGAGGGTCTTGAGGGACCAGAAGCTGGGAACAATCTGGCGACAACTGGAGTTTGCTCCCATCGCCATGGCCGTGCTACCACCACTACGCCATACTCCTGATTCTCTCTCCATAGGGCTGCCTACACCATAAAGGAAGGAGTAGGCTGGGGGTTGTAAGGGAGGGGTCTCTCTGTCTCTGAAGTCAAATTCAAATGAAGGCTTTTTTTCATTTCTTTAGCGGGTTTTAATGTGGCCTGCATGCCTGTAAGGGTAGAAAGCCGCCAAACAAAAGGGACAGAAAGACTTCCAGCAGCTTTTTTAGTTTTTGCAGAGGGCCACTATCAAACCCCACAGCCGGGGTTTGGGCTGTAGGCCCTGAATCCATCAAGGTGAGAGAGAGAGAAGAACTAAAAGTTGGAGCGAGTGACATGAAGGTACAGTTGTTTTGTTTTTTTTTTGTTTTTTTTTTAGCAGTAATCCAACTGCCTCTGGCCATTTAGAGCAAACCACATCCCATCTGTCCTTCAGAACCCTGAGAAAAGACTTCTTTTGGCTCCTCATGACCTTGCCATTCAAATAATCCAACTGGATTATTTGCATTTATGTTTAACACCCCCCCACCACCCCTCCGCGCGCCAACAACCAAACAGTACTCAACACACCCGGGCAGATCACACACACCCCTCCCTTTCCAAACACATTTAAGTGTTATCTCAAGGAAAAACCTTAAGTGAGGTAGATTTGAGTTTCTGTGATTTTTTTTTTTTTTTTTTTTTTTTCTTAAGCTGCTGCAGGACAATGCAATGCTGGTATGTCATGTGAGACAGTTTAGCATCATTCTGCTGGGGTTTTGAAATGAGCAGTTTGAACTACAGAAAAGAAAACTTTTTCCAGAGCGTTTTCGTTGCTCTGGTGCGATCAGAATCAGTATTAGCAGCATTTAGTGCAAAGTGCAAACTTCTGATTATCATCCGACTTCATTTGGAAAATGTAGAGATACTGAAGGCCTGGAGGTTAACGGTCTCTTTCTTGTAAGCCAGCCTAACCACTTATTAGTCCAGGAAGAGGGACTAACGCAGGTGGGCTGGTGGTGGTAGCCTCAGGCTTGCTGGGAATGAAGGGGGGCGGCAAAAGTGTGTGCCGGGGGTTGAGAGGGCCAGCCTTACACAACACACCGGTGTGTGTACATGTGTGCAAATGGATGAGGGGGGGAAATGGCCATTGTTCTGGGAAAGTTAATCCACAATGGTTGAGTCAGTGTTGTGTGTGTGTTTGTGCGTGTATGTGTGTGCGCGTGCACGTTTGTGTGTGTTGTTCAGCTCTGCACGTGTCCAACATGCAGTTTGTGCAACCCCCCTCGTTTTATGTCATGGACTGGGCAAGAAGTGTCCCAGCACTTGTAATCCTGCCAATCCCACCCCAGCCATATGGGGACAGTGTCTAACTCAGCGTTGGACAATGGGGGCGTAGGAGACGTATGACATCTTCAGACTGCACCAAGGAAGAAAACAACCACGCTCAATTAAACCCCTTGCTCTAACGAATGGGTTGACATTACGATATTTGGTTATCATTATGAGTTTAATTAAATGAATGGACTTTATAATAACAAGGCATGTCGGCCGAATTAAATGTGGAACTGTAAAAGAGAGACAAAATTTCTTATTCCGAGCTGGTCGGAATATATCACTATCCCTTTATAATACAATGATTTTTATCCAAAGATGCGCTACTCTAGTTTAAACCCAAGGCCTGTCTATGCTGTTATGCAGTTTCCATTTCTTCCTGTCCTCTGCTTCTTCCTCCTCTTTGTCCTTCCTCTTCTCCTCTTGCCTGGCAGCTCAGTCCTCAACGTCCTTCTCCCGATCGACTAAACATCATGTGAAATATGTGCCACGTTTTTCATAATAACTGGCTCATCTTCCTAGGTTTTCTGGAACTCTAGCTAGAACCAAGCGTCGGCACGAACGAGAGTGGATTTTCTTTCCTCGTGGATGACGCTGCGGACCACGCCGGTCCCATCTCTGAGGTTCTAGGGATCATGAAAACAAATTACACTGCACTGACAGTGACAACAACACAGCATAATTTGCGAGGAAGTCTAAAATTAGTGGCTGATAACGATGTTTCATTAGAAGGGCTGTGACGCAGCACTTACCAAAATCAGGTAAATGTTTACAGCCTCCAGCTCCTTCCAACATTCCAGTAAACAAACCCAGAGCTGCGGTTAGTCATTCATCCAGGCTGCACACGTAGTGAAGGGACTGGACAGCGGGGTCGGCCTGCGCTCCCTCCTAACCTTTTCATATCTTTAATGGAATCATCTCCCAAAGTTTTTCAAGTTTTTTTTAAAGTCCAATCATGTCCAATAGCGTTCTGTTGGTCGGTGGCACAACACGGATCTTAATGGTGGAACATGTGGCATGTGACTGATTCTAGATCTGATCATTTCTAATGAGAACCATTGTGCCAATTCCCACCATCCAGCGAAAACATCAGGTTTTAATCTTTTTCTTCAGCGGTGTTGACTTCAAAACATGCCTTCAGATGCAGACGTCAGCTCACTGCTTACTCTTTGCTGTGAAGACTGTATTATGAATATGAGGTTAAACGAGGCCATCCCACTCATGCAAGTCAGTGAGCTCTCACACACACGCGCACACACACAAAAACACACACATGTGCTTGTCTGGGGAGACTAACTCATTCAGCATCTTTTTATCTTCAGCAGGATTGATTTAACAGTCTTTGAAGGGGGGAAAGTGGGGCAAAACGCTGAACTTTCCGTGACCCGTCATCGACTCAGGCAGCGCGGTCGGTTGCGTCCTGCAAAGAGAGGGAACCTAAAATAAAGCTACAGACTGCACGGCAGCGCAGAACACGAAGCGATGTGTTACCTGGGTGTGTTGCAGAGCTTTGAAGGACACACAGGGCTTCCCAGAGTGAGGAGGTTGAGTGTGAGAAGGTAAATCTTTCCCCTCTCTACTCTCGTTATGCCCCAGCACAAACACACACACACACACACACACAGGGCTCCAAACAACTGAGCCTAATTAGGCCTTACATGGGCAATTAACAGTGTAGGCTCTTCTGCAGGAAGTCACCAAAATTAAGTGTCTAAATGCAAAGGTGGAGCATAGTTTTTGTTTTTTCATAATATTAAAACCAATAAAATAATAGGTATTAGTTTATGTTTAGTCACTAATAGGTGGATTCATTTTTAAATATGCATTATCTGGCATTTATATTTATTCATATTTTATATTAATCTTATTAATCATATTTTATTATTATTGTTATGGTTGCTATTTTATTATTATTTTATTTCTATTTTATTTTATTTTTATATATAGATATATTTGGTTTGTTTCATTTAAGCTGAAACCTTTTTTTTTTTTTTTTTTTAATCTTTACAACTAAAACAGCTCCTGCCCGTCCAGCAAGTCAGATCTCTTTCAGGGAGAGACGGAAGAATTAAATTGAAATGGTTTTGTGGACATTATGATTTGTAATCACAGCATGCACAACAGCAAGCCATTATAGAAAAAAAAAGGAATTCAAGTGAAAGTGAAACTGTGTTCCTCATGAGTCCAGGAAGCTTCCTGTTCATTCATGATCGGCAAGTGATGGAGCTCCAGCAGACACTGAAGGACTCTTATTTCTGTAATCTGTCTCCAGTGTGAATGTCTCTGGTCTGCAGGCTACTGACTGCAAAAAACGGGTGTCGTTCTCTCTACGCGTTTTTTTCAGTCGTTGCAAAGGTTTTTGCACCCCTTGTCAAATGAAAGGTCAACAGTGCAAACGCTCCATCTGATAGATTTTAAACAAATGCTTTTTCTGCATAGTTTCATTCTGAATGGGGAAAAAGAAACTGAACATTTTAAATGTGCCATAATGTGCAGCATTTCTTGCTGACAATATAATTCATGAAACTACACTAGATTAGAAAACGAAAGATAAGAGCGTGCAAGAGTTCAGGTGCCTCGGCTGTAATGTGTTTATCCTCGAAGGCTTTCATTCAAAACAGGTTAAGACAGGTTCCTGTGCACCGAGTCCAAACGTACCTGACAGCGACATGAGCCTTTCATGACGATAATCCTGTAAAGACATTTCTAAATGCTTATTCCTCCGCTGTCATAATGACACGTCAGTGGAGAGATGCAGCCACTTTCTGGAACGAGGCTTTATAAACGTTTATGTGGGTTTATGTCAGTTGTCAGGAACTGCTTATGGAGATGTCATGTCTTGAACGATGCCCTACAGTAGTGAAGAACACTTCTCCATGAATATGGCCCACACACACACACACACACACACACACACACACACACACATGCACGCTCAGGGAAGCCCTGTGGCCTGCCATGGCTCTGCTGAGTGCTGCTCTCATCCAGAAGAAATATTTGGTTTGGCCCACTGCCAGAAAGCTTCAGCCAAGTTATTCTGCCCCTCCGCCCGCCACGCGCCAGCAGAGCCTAACACTGTGTGTGTGTGTGTGTGTGTGTGTGTGTGCTGCCAATATCCAAAGCATGGATGATATGAAAATCCGAGGCCCAATCAGACAACACGTTCTCTAGGCCGAAGCACGTTCTTAAGGCTGCAGCTTCTCTCGTGAAAGTTGATCCGTCGCTCCATCTCCGTCTTTCTCAGTTTGTGAGCAGAGGACCGTGTCCTTTTGTGAGCTTTGTCTCACGCTGAAGGAGAGTACAGTAGCCCGATAAAAAGCAATTTTCACTTTCAAAAAATTTCAAGGTCACCCGATTCGGGTTACGGCCATCCTTTTATTGAAGTCCGGCCTCAGATAATAGTTTTGCGCTTTAGTACTGAGGAAGGGAAACAAGCTGCTGCGATCTTTCCTATCAGATCACACCTGAACCGGTTAACCACATGATCAGATTGCACAGCACAGTGTGTGTGTGTGTCACTTCCCCTGAGCTGTGAAAAAAAAGAGAGAGAACGCACTTCACTCTAGAATATGGGGCCATTTTGCATTTTGTTGGGTTTTGACTGCGTAAATCATTGCGGCCATGAACCACTGACTTGGATGCCTCGCTGACCTCAAACTGTTCTTTTTTTTTGACTCATGTTTAAGTGACACTTTGGCTGAAAAGTCAGAATTCAATTCAGAAGTCAAAAGGCAGTCATGCAGCCCAGTCCTGTAAATTATTGCTTTATGATTTTGTATTTAGAAGACTTTATGCAGAATGAGATTATACAGAGATGATTTCAGATTAAAGTGGGAATGAAAGAGTTTACAACGGCAACATTTGGATTTTAATGACCAACAATATTTGCAAACACAAACCTTAAACGTTTAAACTATTGATGCTGTAGCAGTGCTTACATCTGGCAACTTACTTTTGATATTATGAAAAGGTCGGGGACTGTAGCACTGGGTCCAGACGGGGACTCGAACCCGAGTGTTACCTGCGGGACTTTCGTATTTGTGTCAAGAAATTAGAATGAATTGTGTATTTACGTATTTTTAATTGGTATATATTTTTATTCGTCTGCTGAGAAAAATTTTTTCTTACTTTTCAATATGGATCAATAGAAGTGTTATTCTTTATTATAATTATAATAATAATTAGTAGTAGTAGTAGTATCATCATCATCATTAGTATTATTGTTATTAATAAAATGTATTATTATTGTTGTTGTTATTATTATTATTATTACTATTACTATTATTATTATTATTATCGTCATCATTACTATTATTATCATTATCATTATCAATATAATTATTATTATTACTAAAGTAGCAACAAGTAATAAAAGTTTACAGCCGTACGCCACAGCATCCGTCATCTTGAACCGTTTACTTGTGTATTTTTTACAGATTGCCTACATTTGGATCGAGGGGAAGGTTGTGTAGATTTGATTTTTGGCTTTAACAGACGGATTAACTGCACTTTGTCCTGTTTGACCTGATTTTACATATGAATTCATCCAGCTTTAATTTGTACTGTATGTACCAGCTGGAGGCCCAAATTAAGGCACAAGGGGCCGAATTAAAATTATTGATTTTTTTTTTTAATTGCCGACGAGGAGGCTGGAATTAAATTGGACCGGGACGTGTGAGTTGGGGTTGCCAGGTCTAAGCTCCTGTTTGGCTGGAGCAGCAGCTTTTTGACTGCTGTGGGTGATGAATTGAGTCAGGGATGAATATGACAGGAACGGGCCCCCCGGTCTGGGCTTAATCAGCATCAGAGGGACAATGAGCCCATTTAACCCACTGGTGGCCCCTAATGAGTGGACACTCAATCACTGCCCATACGCCACGTGCTCGCCAGCTCACCTACCACCGGGTCAACTCTTTGATTAACGATTTATTCATTAAGGTAAAGTTAATTAAGTTGTCAATAGAATTCATTCACTCATTCGTCATCGTTCATCCCTGCGATTGCAAACAGAGCATCCGTAGCTTGACGACACTCAACCGACTTTCATGAACTTTACCCAAAAAACAAGCCCAGCTTGGTTTAAAATGCC
>CM029387.1:19475220-19477951 GCA_017165825.1 Hepsetus odoe
ATTGATTCTATTTGACGTACTGTAATGAAACAAGAACACACACACACTGGAACACACACACACACACACACACACACACACACACTGGAACACACACACACACACACACACACACACACACACACACACACACTGACAGAGAACACTGCCACATGTATAAGTAATGTAATAATTAACACTAATGTAATTCAGATCTTAATAACTAATTACTGTAATTAATAACTACAGTAACTAATAACTGATTGTATTTTAATTAATTAAGCATATAATTAATAACGTATAATGCTTTTTAATTAATGACTAATGGACTTTTTAAATGGCTGTATTTTTGTTCTAATGAATAACCAATGATGCCGATAACTGATCATATTTAATTTGTAATGAATAAATAAAATAATAAATAATGGAGTAGCAAAATAGATTGTAATTAACACAATTATAAGAGGTAAACAATTTTATAATATCTATCTGTCTGTCTGTCTGTCTGTCTATCTGTCTATCTATCTATTGTCAAGTGAATGCAATAACCAACTTTATGTACTAAACATTTTCTGTGTATTTTAACTTGTGTAATTAATATGTAATAATAATTAATAATGTTATAATCCTCCAGCTGGACGAGCACCTTCCTATATTTTCCGCCGTTTGATGGAAAAAGTCCCAAACGGGTTCTTAAGATCGTCCTGTCCTCGTTCCTCAGCGTCCTGCTCTACCAGCTTTAACCAGCAGCTGAAAACAGACGTTGCACCCTCAGCTTTATACATGCACATGATTGTTTTCTCCTCTTTTATCTGTTTTTCCATCACTGAAAGCATCGCTTACTGCAGTACATTCAGGGTTTCTTTTATTATAATCTATTTTATTCGCCTTTGAATTTGTTCTTTGCCTGGTTTTAGTTTGTTTTGAACATCCTGTTAAGCACTTCAAGCTGCAGATTTATGAAATGTAAATATTTCATATATTATTACATTTTATAAGGCATTTATTGCATTTTAAATGAGATTCGTGATAACTGTTGCTTAAATGCTTGTATATATCACGGTAGCAGCATCTTAGAATGATCACACATGCACACGCACACACGCACACACACACACACACACACACACACACACACACACGGTAAGCCCCTCTCACTTGTTGGCAGTGTCACTAGGCGAGCGCTGTAAGCATGTGATAATGTTATCACCCAGAGCTGTAGTATTCACTGGATGCCTGCCAAAGAATCTGTGTGTGTGTGTGTGTGTGTGTGTGTGTGTGTGAGTGTGTGTGTGTGTGTGTGTGTGTGTGTGTACACTTGGCTGTATGTGTGCACAGTTAAAAACTAGGCCAACACATTAAGTGCCACAGCACACTCCCAGCTTTACATAACACACACACACACACACACACACACACACACACACACACTGCAGTCCAAAAGCAGCGAGTGTTTGAAAGTGTTTGAAACACGTCCACCTGCTCGTACAGCCTTTGTATTTTTAGTGAGCGTTGCTAAGCCGACAACAATGCACGTAGAAAGTGTTCAGCGGTGAGAACGCACTTCAGTGACGTGGTCGTCGGTGTGTTCAGCTCGCTGTGTGTTCATCGTGTCCCATCGCTTCAGTCCCACCCTGAACAAAGTTGCTAATAACTGATGTTGCTGATGTTACTGATGTGACTAATAACTGAGTGCTTTTGTAATTAATACATGATTTAACTGTTAACTGATTGTATTATTTTTTCTAACGAATGTCACTAATAATGTATTTTAGGCAGTTGCTAATTGAATTCATAATTAATACAATTATATGCAATTAACAGTCAAATTGCAATAAAGCTAATATAATTACCATCATACTTATGATCATTCCTTGCTTTTGGAGTATTTATAGTATATTTGGAGTATATAGTATTGTGACCTCGCAATGACAAGAATAGTCACTTTCACTTTTTTCACTTTCATTTAATCTATTTTGTTTAAAAGTAAGCAGAAATTGTGGTGGAGGGGTACAGACAGGGTGTTCTAAGGCTGAAAATAGTGAATTTACTCCTGATTTATTATCGGGATTTGATGTAAACCCTCCAACGTTGGTTGTGTGGTGGGAAATATTCAGGGTTTTGGTGTCCAAGACGTCTGGTTCCATTCACCAGCACTATAAAAAATCTGGGTGGAATCCCCCTTTAATGCATAATACATCCAATTACACAAACACAAAGATTAAAAAACCATTATTTTGTGTCGCAAAGCCTGTGACAGGAAAGAGCTCAATGGTGCATGTGTGTGTGTGTGTGTGTGCATGACCCCGTCCTTGTGTGTGCTGGGGTGTGAAATGCAAGTCACTCCAGCGATCCTAAACTGGCAAACGTTAGCATGGCACCTGTTGCCGGGCGGCGTGCCGAAAGCAAGCAGGCCGACAGCTGAGGGGTCGGAGGTCAGGCGACACACTCGCCACACACTCATCACACACCCGCCTGCTTCCCCTTTAACGGCCACCGTTGTTTTTCTTGGGCCTTCTTCTGCTCTCGCGTTCGGGGTAACTCAACCCCTTTACCACACTCCTCCATTTAATTCCTCCCTCCATCCCTCCATCTCTCCCTCCCTCCCTACACACTCTGTTTAAGGGCAGTGAAAGCTGCTGCCACTCTGACACTGTCGTTTTTAGGAACACACACACAGAGCATCTCACACTTCTATTCTCTCTCTCTCTCTCTCTCTCTCTCTCTCTCTCTCTCTCTCTCTCTCTCTCTC
>CM029387.1:19492943-19515443 GCA_017165825.1 Hepsetus odoe
CTCTCTCTCTCTCTCTCTCCCTCTCTCTCTCTCTCTCTCTCTCTCTCCCTCTCTCTCTCTCTCTCTCTCTCTTATACTTATTGACTAGGGTAGTCTGCTGAATGCCTCTGGGTGATCATAAAGTCGGGACGGTGGCCAGGAGCAAGGCCCGCTGTGCCTGAATGAGTGTTATGGCCTCCTCGTGTAGAGACATATGTTTTAGTGTCTGCACCCTTTTCAAATCCCCTTTTAAATCTGCCCAACAAATTCCACCCTGGGTCCTGTGGAGTCGGGGGGGCTTAAGACCACACCTTTCATTATGGGGGCGTATGATTAGTACAATGGAGTTAATCAACGTCCCAAAGGGCTCACACACACACACATACACACACACACACACATGCACCCACACACACTTCCTCCATCCTGCCGCACAGACGCAGACAGTGTAATCCAGAATCTTACCAGCTCAACCATCTGACTGTCTCTTTCTCTCGCTCTTTCACACACACACACACACACACACACACACACACACATACATAATGAAAAAAGTCATGCTAATTATGCTCCACTTCCTCACCTCACAAAATGTTACATCACTGGGACAAACAGACCAAGTGGATTAAAATGTTGCACCTTAACTTAAGATAAATGTGAACTTTTTTTTCTTAGAAGTTATTCCATTTTAAGAATTCACTTCCTTAATTTTGAGAAATTCTGAGAAGGTTTTGGCCTGATTTGATGCTGTTGAGTTATTGTTTTTTACTGTTTTATTGTAATAATTGCATATAAGCACATTAGAAAGGTGAGCTTTTCAAGGACAGCGCTGACAGTATCATATCCGTGCAAAAATCGGAACTTTCTAGTGAAATGTACTAGCAGTGTGAGACTGCAGCGCAGCATCTGCTTGGTCCTGCAGCAGAAAAGGGGCTCGGTATCAGTCATTTATCTGGGCTAAAATCTAAGCCCTAATATTAACTAAAATGCCAAACCTGCGGTGAGATCGAGCTCCATCTAATCGCTCCTGGAAAACAGCATTGACTTTGGGAAGAGCTTGGGGAAGTGGAGAAAGGCCCTGACCAGGGGGCAAAAAAAAAAAAAGATTGAGACACAAGATAGCACGCCCACTCTCTAGTGACGGAAACTGCAATTGTTTGGACCACATCAAAATTCTTGAGCTAGACTGGAGGTTTAGCTGCAGTGTATTAGGCCAATTTACTTAAAGAGAATTTGGACTGGGGGTTGTAACCGCCCCTAACAAACCACCAAATCCCTAAGCCGCTCAAATTAGTCTGAGAAAGGCTCTCCCTGTCTGATCGACACAACTTCACATGCTCCTTACTTTCTAGACACACTTAGGAATTGCTTCGAATCATAAACTTGCGCTTAATTCACCTTCATTTTAATTGTATTGATTATATACACTGATTAATATCATTTATGTCATACCGTAGAGGTAAAATGAACAATATAAAACCAAACCCACCGCAAAGAGGCATAAAAAACTGAATTAAAAAAGGCCTAAAATAGTTTTTATAACTATATACTGTGTGTTATATAATATACATCTTTTCTGTTGCATATGCATAACCTATATTAATAATAATGAATAAACTGTGTACAATTAATGATTCATTATCCAATAAAAAACCCTGGAGAGGTTGCCAGTCCCTTTCAGATTTTTTTTATGGATATATAATTACTTTCAATAACGTAAAATTTAAAAATCATCAAAATGCCATTATGCTTGTCTTCTATGTGATTACAGTCAATATATCATTAATATGGATGTTTTTGTGCTATAAATCATCGATGCATAGCTGTTATGAGCACGTTTTCACATATCATTTTACATAAAAGCTTTTATTATCTGCTGATAATGCTGAGATGCTGGTGCACTAGTCCTATATGCATTTGTTATATATTAAATATACATAATATTTGATAACTATAAAATCATTTGTATATAACTTTGCATGATTATAGTGGCCAAATCACTGATTAAAATATTACATTTCTATGCATACTACCGTTTTTAAAATATCTTGCCAGAGAAGCGAGGAAAAAATATCGAACTACATTATATTTGATTTTAAACTTGATGAGCAAGCTAGACTGAACCCTGAACTCTCAGAAAACTTCTAAATCGACACTGATGTCTAGACTGTAACGTTCATATCTGTGTGCGGGACTTTTGAAGGTGGACGATGAGGTAGAACATAAGCCGCTGTGAGAAGCTGTGGATGAAGGTGGAGGGCGGGCATGGTGGCCAGGGATAGACAGTGCTTGGGGCCAGCAGCAGGTTCTGGGGGGTTCTGGGGCAGTGCTAATTAGAGATCTAATGGGGGTCCCCTGCAGAGCACGCGAGGTCAACTCCCCCAAGCCTCAAGGCCGGACGCGGGCAGCTTACACCCCCCAGCCTGGCCCTACTGGGCAGTGTAGACACAGTCCTGCTGAGAGCAGAGCCAGCACAATGGGACTGGGACCCAGGGGGGAGCCAGGAGGGACACCCAGCACTGAACTACAGGTTAGCATGACAAAGCCCCCGTAATGGAGGCTACCACACCCCAGCCTTCAGCTAGATAAACAGCCTGCCTCAGATTCCATTAAGATAAGAGACCAACACACATTTGCCTCCGCATAAGGACTAACATACCGTCACCTCCGCATAAGGGCCAACTCACATTCACCTCCGCATAAGGGCTCAGGGCTAAAACACACTTAAAACAGGTACATGCATTTAACCCCAGAGACCCCGAGGGCCTACTTTCATTTCTTCACTTTCAATACATAAAATATTTCCCTGAAATAATACCACTGGTCGATCTGTTTCATTTATTTTATTGGTTTTCTGTATGTAATCATTTCATTGAATGTAATTTAATATAATTAATAATTATTATATTTTATTTGAACTAATTGGAAATGTCAGCTTCAGTTTATGCTGCATCCAAACTTTGCATAATTCCAAAATGACTCTTATTATACAACTTAGTATCTTATAAGTTACTTTCTACTGGATTTCTTAAATAAATTGTTCAAATTGAAGCGGATGACAGCTGACATAAGCCTTCGTTCTTTGTTATAAAGGCTTATTCCAACAAGTGTCAGTCGTCAAGAAGGTCACTTTTGTCTGTTCTGATGTCCAATCACCTCTGTCAGTGTAATGAAAACTGACCCTGCATCTTTCTTTACACAATTTAAAGATGCCATGTTTAAAAATAGTCCAAAACCCTTAAAAATAGTTAAGCATTCAGTTCAAATCACCCCAAAATTCAAATCACACGCTACTGCTGGGACAAAAATACACCTCCTTTGCTGAGCATATCAGAGAGAAATCAAAAGTAAAATGTTGCTTTTGCAAAAAATACGGCACATTTTGTATTTTTTTTACATTTTAAACTCAAATAAAAAGACATTAAACACTAGAATTGGCAGTTTTTGTCCATTTAAATTTTTACAAGTAGTTCAAGTATCTCCACTCCCATGTGCACACATACACACACACACACACACATACACACACACACACACACACACACACACAAACACACACACACAGACAGGGAGATGTTCCCCTCTGCTAAAGTGCTGAGCAAATCTCTATCTGTTGGACCATCAGTCTCCTGTCAGCCCATTTGTTTAGAGAGCACCTCTCTTCTTCTCTTTCTCTTTCCCTCCACCCTCGCTCACTTCCTTGACCCTCATCCATCCATCGCACTCCTCCTGTCAGCACATCCGGCCCAGAGAGAGAAAGAGTGAGAGAGGGGGCGAATTCGCTCCTTTAAGATGGGAAGTCAGGTTCTATCATGTAAAAAAAAATTGATGTAAACCCAGTTTTAATCTGAAAGCTTGCTTAAATTGAGCCAAACTGAACTAAACTAAACTGAATCCGTTTAAACTCAACTAATCCGAACTGAATCTGAATCAGATCTGAAAAGAAACCAAACCAATCGGGAGCAAAATGAACAGAACTGAACAGAATTTTCTAAACTGAGCTGATCAAACCTAAGCAAGCTGAATCCAGTGGAACTGAACCAAACAATACTGAATCAATCAAATTGATTGAGCAAACTGAGCTATGCTGAATCAATTCAGTACGTGATCTGAATCTCCACCAAATTAAACGGACCTGAACCGAATCAAACTGCTCTGAACTGGACTGAATCGACCTGAACGTGACTGATCTGAACTGAGCTGATCATGATTTTGGGACAGGTGTGCTGTGTCCACTCATTGTGTCCGTTATTAGCTTCCTGGACATGTCAAACAGGCATCACTAATCACCCCAGAGCGAAAGGGTAAATCCACCTTATAATGGAGCTGCTAAACACACACAGACACAGGAACACACAAATACACATCCCCTCTCTATCTCTCTCTCTCTTACACACACACACACACATACACACACACACCTACACACACACGCACACACACACAGTGCTAAGTGCATCAGAGGCGGTCAGTGACCTGTTCCAGGCCGGGTCAGAAAGAGGAAGCCTCACTTTTTCTTCATGCAAACAAATATTTGGCAGAAAGTTTGAGACTCAGATTACCATCAGCTCAGCTGCAGCCCATCACACCTGACACACCTCTTCACACACACACACACACACTAGTTTGTTAGCCTGCAACAAAGGGTCAAATCCTCTCTTCCCACACATGAATCTTTCTATACACACCATTTATAGAATTTTTAAAAATGCATCTATATTAATGCACATACTGTTTTATACCACGACTACTACTAATAATAATAACAACAATAATAAAGAAGTTTTGTTTAGACACTCAAAGTTTATCGCACTCTTCACGCTCACACTGAAAGGCTGTCTGCAGAACCGAATGGTTCTTCTATCGCGCAAAAGGCCGTGTTTGCTCGACTCTGGTCTAATTTAAAATATTTGATTCAGAAGCCACTTTGTTTCAAATTCTCATCAGGATTCTAATAACCAACCTTGACTGGAGGTTCTGAATCCTATAAAGTGTGTGAAGAGTTTCCATAAAGGGTTCTGATTCACTTTTTCAATCATTCTGTCTCTGTTTCTGATTCTTCGGAAGACTGTTTATCAAAATTCAGATTCAGTTCACATTCGAAACTCTTACTCTGATTTATACATATAAAATACTGCACCTAAAAGAGACAATAGGAATTCTCTCACTCTCTCTTCCTCCCTCTCTCTCTTTCATTCTCTTTCACAAAAACTCACCCCCTCCACACACACACACACACACACACACACACACACACACACAGGTATTATGTGACTTCAAAGCAGGCCTTGCAGCCTCAGGCCAGCACAGCAGCCCAGGGGGAAAGAGAGAGAGAGAGAGAGAGAGAGAGAGAGAGAGAGAGAGAGAGAGAGCAGTGGAGGAATGTACCTGGGAGGTCAGAACAGGTGAGCTGATAGAGGTGAGCTTTCCCTTTCATGCTAATGTGGGTCAAACATAAACACACACACAAACACTCAGAACACCACGGACACCATTAGCACCAGAAGACACTCGTTTTTTAATTACAATTGTAATTTTTCTTTGTTACGTTATTTTATTTGTCATTTTCTCCTTTCAAAATAAAGCAAAAAAACCTGCAATTGTAATTCATGTTGAGCGGTTTAATTGACCCTATAATAATGTAATTACCCCAAAAAGCCTGTCAATCAAAGACAGAAATAAATTTACACATGCATGTGTGTATGCAAATGTGTTTATTTGCAAGTCTGTGCATGTGTGTGTGTGTGTGTGTGTGTGTGTGTGTGTGTGTGTGTGTGTGTGTGTGTGTGTGTGTTATTTAGTGGGTTCAGTGCCAGAAGGTTAAAGGTCATGGAGCCAGAAACCTTTCATTGTGCTCTGCCCCCTGCTCTCTCTGTCTAAACAAAGCTCAGGAGTAAAAAAGGAGAAAAGCATCATTCACCTGAGCGAGGGTCCGTAAAGCTGGGCCTGAGCGCCCCCTTCCTCACGGGCCCAGCCTCCACCCATCCTGCCCCTCAACACCCCATTGTCCCGCAGGAACAAAAGGAGAACGGCGGCAGAGATAAATGAGCTGCTCCACCTGATAACACCTGAGAATGAATGAAAGAAAGAATGAATCAGCCAGTGAATGAATGCATCCATGAATGAATGAACAAATAGCCTCTCTGACAAAGAATAGATGCAGAGGGCCGGGGCGCACCATGTGTTAGACGTTAGATATTTTATTACATTATAGCAGGTTTTCTTTGTCCGTTTATTTTTGGTTTATTTCTTGCTCTGAAAATGCATCGATTGCTCCAATTTGGCACAAAATTTTATGGTTTAACTGAATTTTATGTAACACAAATAGCACAAAAACCTGACACCTAACCATCCTAACACGACATATACGTTACCCCTGTAAACTATTTTATCTAAGCATTAGAAAGAAGCACTAAAAACAAATTATAAGGAAATGCTTGAGTATTAATAGATCTTATTTAGGTTCTTATAAAAATGAAAATGGCATTACTGCCATGCAAGAGCTTTGAAATGTCACTTTAGTTGATCTGTTACTTCTTCCAAGACTTCTTATGCTGTTGCTTTACTCATCGGTTATGCTTTCCAACTGCTTTAGAAATATTTGCTGACGTTACAAAGTTGTCTTCAAGTGCTGCTATAAATTCCAAGGTGAAGGTGTTCCCAAACTACTGGAGGCTTGAAGACAATAGGTGCTACTAATGCACTGTTCCTGCCTGATTTGCTTATCTCAGAACAGATGAAAAAAACGCATTTTCCCTTTTGTAAACCCTTGCACAGGAAAGGCATGTGTGTGTGTGTGTGTGTGAGTGTGTGTGTGTGCATGCATATGTGTGTGTGTGTGTGTGTGTTAGAGGGATTGCTCTCAGATTCAATAAAGAAGTTCCAAAAAAAAAAAAGGTTTCAAATTTTCCCAACAGAGCCAAGACGTCTTTTGCATAAAGCTGGCAAAGAGCACATTTGTTCGTTGAATCATCTTTTCTCGCTTCTCATTTGCCATGTGAAAATGGTGCAATGCAAAACGGCTCTTTCTGCCTCTCCGCGCCCTTCTGGAACCTGTTCCCCAAGTGACACTGCTTTTCTTAGCAAATGCAAGTCCTGTGTGTGTTAGTGAGGCACAACCCCTATCGCTGGAGGTGTAAAAGGAAACTGAAGGGTTTCTAGAGAAGCAAAGAGAGCAATTTCAGTGCTGAGAGAAATGGAAAGTGCAGGAATAAACCTCACCATGTGCTTTGAGCTAATCTCATGCTCTACTTGATATGTTCATGCAGCCCCTTTTTCCAAATACTTCATTTTTTCATGCAATTGATTTGTCGTTGATGCCTTAATAGGAACGAACGTCGCCGCAAATGCATCCACCCAAAGTTTGGCGTGCCTGACTGGTTTATTGGGCCTAAACTCCACCCCTTTTGCCAATGGGAGAATTTTATACAATATATAGTCCTGGAAATTCCTGTTTTTTTACAAATGGGCTTTTTCAAGCATTTAAAATGTATATTCTAATGTGGTAAAACGATCAATTTTATTTATTTTTTCTCTTTTTTGGACTTTTTTGGTCATTCGTTGTCTCCCCAGAGCACTGAAGCCTCAAAGAAAAAAAAAACGATTCCTCGATTTAGCAGCTTTATGGATCTCACGGATACAAGGACAGAGCAGAATGAGCAACGGTGGCCGCTTCGTAACCCCAAATCCTGGAAAGCAAACATTACGACATGCTGAAAGTGGTGCCAGAGAGAGGCGCTGAGGGAGGAAAAGCAGAGAGAAAGCCAAAGAAAGGCAAGGCCGTTTGCCTTGTCTTTTACAAGCTCACCTCTCCGGGCTGTTTACATGTAAAAGCTTTTTAATAAGAGGCTGGCAGGGACCCGGCGGCGGCACCAGGCTTTCATCTCGGCCTGTCAAGCTGCCTTATTTACGAGGGCCTTAACCGAGATGGGTACACAGCGCACTTACTTACAGAAGGGTACACAGCGAAGAGGCTCCAACGGCACAGGCACCCAAAGACTGAGGGACCAGGAACCACCACTGAGAAATGACTCTCGGGGAGGTCAAACTTATAATGAGAATCAAGACTGTTTACAAAATCTGAAATCAAATCACTGTCTGATCAGGAGTCTTAAGAAGAACCAAACTGTCCAGAAGAAAAGCAATTCTAAGCAGCAAAGGTGGCCTAGCAGGATGCTCACCTATAGATCTATGGACTGAGAGGTCACAGGTTAGAATCACACCTCCAGCACTACCACCATTGGGATCCTGAGCAAGACCCTTAACCCCGAGTTGTTCCAGGGGGACTGTCCCTGTAATTAGTCGTAAGTCACTCTGGATAAGAGCGTCTGCTAAATGCCATAAATGTAAATGCTGTTTCTAAGAATCTAGATCAGACTTTGAATCCAAATTTTTTCACAATCCAAATATGTATGAATCTAGATTGGAACTTGAATCTGTATTTTTTATAAGAAAAAATCAAAATCCGAATTTGAAATGCTCATAATAGTCCAAATTTGGAACATTTCTAAGAACTGAAATCAAGAGTAAGAAAACAATTGTTTAAAATAATGATAATTTGTAATAAAAATGAACTTTGGGGGTCCCTTCTTCAGTATGGTATGACTTCACCCTTTGACGATAAGCACATCGTTTCTGAAAAGAAGAATGCTGTCCATTGATATGAGCTGCGTCCATTTTGTCCATTTGTCCTACTTTTATTGACCTCAACCTCTATTATAAGGGATAAAAATCCTTATTTTGCGCGGCCTTAGTTGTGAAGCTCCAGGGATGGCAACCGCTGAGAACGTGAAGATAATTCACCAATCCCGCGATTCAGAGCTTGACTCAAGTATTTAACAGCTGGGTGGAGCTGAGGCCAATTGAAGCTGGGAAAGACATGCAAGGCAGGGTGATTAGCAGCCATGGATGTGAGGCGATGCAGAAGAACGAGTCTACCTGGATGGAGCAAGGCCGAGTTAGAGCGAAGCATGAGAAAAAATGGAACTGTATAATGCTTGCATTGTCTGGCTGGCAATTCAATCCCTGCGCAGTTGTGTCTTGTGCCATGCGAACGATCAAGATCTATATTTTCTCATGTGTTTTGTCATGAGGTAACTTTCCCTTTTCTGCACTTCAGTGCTATAAACCTTTCACCTCTGGCGGCCGTGTAACCTGAGCAACACCTGCTGCAGTCTGTCTCCGCAGCCCAAGGCTAAAGCTGTACCATATAGTGCTTACACTACCCGTGTTCCTACACCGAGGGCTACACGCCCTTGCGAGACAGTCAGACATATAGACAGGTAGGGTGTGTGTCATCTCATTCTCTGCCGTCCGGAGACATACGTCCACTGACACACTGTATTGTCTTCTATTGTGTGTCATAATGCACAGCAAAAAGCAAAAGAAACAGACTTCTAATGACTGCTGACCTGAAAAGATGGGCCCACACCTCAGTTCTTTACTCACATTACTACATCACTTAGATATTTGCTTAATAATAATAATAAACAATAATCATCACCATCATCATCATCATTTTATTAAAAGCAGTTTAATATCCACATATACAGTTTATAAAGTACAATCTACACCCAAGTGTGCAATGTTTTCAACTAATTTTATGTAACATATGGAATAGAGAAAACGTATATAATAAATTAGCTGGCGCCTAATTAATCTCACACACTAAACCTGGAGAGATGGAGATCTGCTCTAGAGAGGAGAGGAATGAAAGTGAGTAGGTCGAAGACAGAATACATGAGTGTGAATGAAAGGGAGGAAAGTGGAGTGGTGAGGATGGAGGGAGTAAAGGAGGTGAAGGTGGAGGAGTTTAAATACTTCTCCAACTTCACTGAATCAGCAGTTCAGAGTAACGGCGAGTGTGGAAGAGAGGTGAAGAAGAGAGTGCAGGCAGGTTGGAATGGGTGGAGAAGAGTGGCTGGAGTGATTTGTGACAGACGGGGACCAGCGAGAGTAAAAGGGAAGGTTTACGGGACAGTAGTGAGACTAGCTATGTTGTACGGGTTGGAGACGGTGGCACTGATGAAAAAACAGGAGGCGGAGCTGGAGGTGTTGGAGTCAAAGATGCTGAGATGTTCGTTGGGTGTGACGAGGATGGACAGGATTAGAAATGAGTATATTAGACGTTTTGGAGACAAGGTTAGAGAAGCAAGGTTACGTTGATTTGGACAGACGAGAGAGATTTGGAAGACGAGGATTATATCAGGAGGAGGATGTTGAAGATGGAGCTGCCAGGAAAGAGGAGAAGAGGAAGAGCAAAGATGAGTTTTATGGACATGGTGAGAGAGGACATGCAGGTGGTCAGTTTGAAGGAGGAAGCTGCAGAGGACAGGAAGAAATGGAGATGGTTGAGATATATATATATATATACACATACACACACACACACACACACACACACACACACATGTATATACACATGTATATGTATGCTAATATACAAAACTTTATGAAAAATGTATAAGATGTGTATGTATGCAAAACAGCCATTGTGTTAAAAAAGCAAGTAAGTGATACAAAGTAACTTAAGTAACTTAACTGGGGCAGTGGTGGCCTAGCGGTTAGGGCGTTAGCTGCATGATCAGAGGAAGGTTGAAGGTTGTCACTTTCACTTTCTTTTTTTTAAGGCGCATAAAATATACAGAAATAAATAAATAAATACTACATATACAGAGTAACATTGTGTGTGACATTGTGTGAATAATGTTTTGTGATAATAATAATAATAATAGGAAGAAGAAGACGAAGGAGAAAAAGATGAAGAATGTAATTCTTCCTAAGTCCTAGCTGGTAGGGGGGGAAACTCCTGAGTCCACAGTATGAGTCCCTTTGCTGGCCTGGAAATTGTCCTAAGCCAAAAGGAAAGGTCACTCTCAGCCTGGGAAACCTTGTGGTTGTGATGTTGAGTCAGTGAAGATGTGAACTGGGAACCCTTGTGGTCCCTGAAAGCCTGAGAGGTAGCTGTGGGGTGGTTTTGTTCGGGTGACTGAAAGCCTGGTGGTTGCCATGTATTGTTCCAACCTGGGAAGCCTTTTTAGTAGCATCTTTTAAAAGGGTACTGAAAAATGTTTGGCCCAGGCATTTGAGAAAACATAGAAGCACATATATACAGTACTGGACAAAAGTTATGCTCTCCAAAGTCAAGTTCTCCAGATCTTCCTGAAGGACAGTGCGTCTCATTTTCAGTCCAGTCTCTGTACCTGAGCAGTTCTCCAGATCTTCCTGAAGGACAGTGTTGTTGTCTCTCATTTTCAGTCCAGTCTCTGTACCTGAGCAGTTTGATAGTTCTGTGTTGGTTAATCCACACAGTGATCTACGTCTGAACCTTCAAGCAGAACAAAGCGTCCAACTTAAGACATGAAGCAGTGAAGAAACAGGTGCAGAAGATTCCAGATGATCAGGTGATTCGTTTACTGCTGATGCTGAATGCTGAGTGGTTGGGACCCCTTTATCTAGAACCTTGTATCTTTAGACACTTTGCAGGCTGTAAGTAAGACATTTGTTCCCATTTCTTTCACTTGATCTACTCAATATGCCAAAGATCAGATCAGTTTGACAGGCAGGAAATAGTATTTCAGTAATAGTTGAGATTAAATAATTCAAATTAATAGCCACAAGCTTCCTTTACTTGTTAACTACTTTAGCTTCATAGCTCTAGAAAAAGAGTTTAGACACCAAACTGTGGAAAGGAAAGGAGTGATTGTGCACGTTTGTCTGACACACCATCACTTTATATGAGTTAACGGTGAGTAATGAGTGGCTGAGTGGGTGGGCTCAACAGCAGAGACTTTTTACACTCTCACTACACACTGCATGGCTGGAATCCATTAAACGAGGCGTTTTGCTGGAGGAGTACATACATTCTATCTTTATATGATCTTCAAATGATCCCAGTTCAGATCCCAGTTCAGTGCACTGTCAAAGGATTTATCTCAAGCGACTAAGTTGCTCAAAGGTGGTTTATGGCTCTGAGGTGCTAATGACAGAACACCCAAGAAACAAGGCCCAGCTCTGGCTGTGGAGCAACAAGACAAAAGAACCCCCCTTACGGCACCTCTGCCACCCACCTCCCTAAAAAAACCCCACAATGGTTCCTGCAACAACTGACACTGACAGTAGCCCTTTCCAGGGTCAGCCTATGACACTGGACCTCCTGCCGCCCAGATTCCTGGCATTTTCAGCCCAGCCTGCCACAACCCCTGTGCAAACACAGGCCAAACCTGATCCCCACCGTCACACCTGGAGCCGACATTATAGAGCGAGCCGCTCAAAATAACCCCATAACCCCCTGCCCACCGTGTTATCCTAGGACTTTTGTCTTGGGCCCTGGTTACTAATCCTCAACACGAGGCCGGCAGCAGGGCCTGAATAAGCATGACTCGAGCCCAGAGCCCACAGTGACAGCCAGTGGACCTCATGTCTGACCAAGTGGACAAAAAATCGCATCGCACCAAACTTTAGGGATTTTTAAAGAGCTTTAATTACAGTGAAGGAACATTTATGAATGTAAATGAGGCTTCATGTTCATTATAGAAGTATTTTTTAGTGAACTTGCAGTGAGTCGCTGTTATTTATAGAAATGAGCACAATTCTCTTTTTTATTTTAAAGTCTTGTGTCAGTTTTGTTCATATGTCAAGCTGTGCAGAGGCTGAGGCAAGCATGGTATACTGGCTGGAAACTGCAAAAATCAGCTTTATATTTAAAGCTGATATTAATCTATTTTTTTACGATAAGCGTTGTTTTGTTCTGGTGAACTCATATTCTTACAGGCACTGAGCTGCAGTCCTGCACTCCTGGCCTGTGGAAGTGTGAAAAGGAAAAGGAGAGTGAGGCGGAGGTGTAGATGTTCACAGCAGCAGCGACTCTCAGACAGACGCTTAAGCCCTTAAAAAGCTTCAGTGAAAATTATTTTCCCACATTCATGTCCGCCTGCGATTAGGAACTATCCCATTTTCTTTGTCATTGTTGCTGAACATCCTGTTATGGCCGGGTAATTTGGGGGCTTTCCATTAAGAGTGCTTCATTCTCTCTCTCTCTCTCTCTCTCTCTCTCTCTCTCTCTCTCTCTCACTCTCTCTCTCAATCACTCTCTCTCTTCGTCTCTCTCTCTCTGTCTTACCCCATATCCGCATTTTCCCTTATATTTTCTGCAGGACATTGTACCGATATCCTTATTAAATAAACACATTCAACTTCACACACACACACACGCACACACACACACACACACACACACACACACACACACACTTGCACTGTGTTCCCACTCCACACACTAAATGGTATCTTTGTGATGGCACCTTCAGTATCTCATGAGAAATCAGCCGTCCCATCTCTCTCTCAATGACTCAGTGAAGACTGAGACGTGCCACTTTGAAGTCTTTCTCTCTTTCTCTCTTTCTCCCCCACTCCCTGACCATCATAAAGGCCAGTATTGAGCACGCGTGGCCTTGTTGTTGGCTGCCCGTAGATCCTCCGCTCTCTCGTGTTACACATGGCCCTTTGATGTGCGATGATATTAAAGCATGCAGGCTTGTGGGGAAGAGCGTCCCATGTCTCAGATCGAGCACTGGCCTCTTTTAGGACAAGCAGTGTGCTTTACTCTGCTGTTTCAAGAATGAGTAGAGCTGAAAAGGTTAGAAATGAAGTTCATTTAAAAGTTGTATTTTTAAAAAGTGCATTTTAGAGCTGTGGATCTTCTGGTTCAGTTATTCTGTAACATGATTAAAGATCTACCACCCTGGAGGCCAATATTTAGATGGTCAAGAAGGCTATCACTAGGACCTGGACTGGGCAGCTGTGATAAATACAGTCAACACCTCCACAATTGTAGCCATGAAGATTAAGGTGGAGGACCTTCAGGAGAACTTTAACAAAGCTATGAATGGAGCTTACTTTCTTAAAGCTGTGTATGAATGAAAGGCTCCAGTAGACAGAAGCTGAGTTTCACCATTCAGAGGCTAAAGGTCAGAGATACCTTCAGGCGGCTAACTTCTAACCTTGGAGCCGTTCCTTAAGTTGAGGTAGGTGCCACCTTAAACAGCACACATTAGGAAGGTAGTGGATTAACAGCAGTGTATAGTGTGTAGAGGGCAAAGTGCCTGAAGTGAGAAACTTCTTAGAGGCTATGCATGAGAGAAAGGAGAAGGAGAAGGCTGGGAGAGAGGAAGAAAGCGCTTCCCTTTTTTCTTTTTCTTTTTTTTTTTTCACAGAGACTAACTGGGGGAAGTGATGGCTCAGAGCTGACTAACCTTCAGCTTGCCAACTAGCTCTTACTCAGCCGTAAGCCCAGACTCACAAGAGAGAGAATAGAGGGAAGAAGAGGAGAGAGGGGGGAGAAAAATAATTGGAGAAACAACACTCACTGTGAGCCAGTAGCTATTACTGTACACATGTTCCCTAAAGCTCTTTAGATTGGTGGTGACTAACAACAAAAAAAAGTTTAAAATAGACCTCGGAAAGTCTTTATTGCAAATTTTGTCTATTTCTCCATTTGAAGGGGGCTAAGCGGTGTGCAGACCTGATTTATTTTTGTCATTCGAAATGGTCCATTCTGTCCGACTGTGGCAATGCAACAACCACATTCCTACCAAGCACAGTGTTGTAAGCACATGTTGAAGGCCATCAAAGCTTTAAATATAAAAAAATAAGATAAATCTTAAAGAAAATGACATAATTTAACATAGGTTAGCAAATGGAACCAGGTGATGGATCAGTTTAATGAAGAGCATCATGGGATCTGTAGTCCAAGCAACAAAAAGCAGAGATCATTGGTACCATGTTCTGATTTATGACTTTAGTTTTGCCTTTGCCTGATATGCTGACGCTTCAAAGTGAGCTCCAACATCAGCCAAAGTGCATTTGCGTCAGACATCCCAGACGTCCTAGACCAAGCGTATATATACAGTACTGTGCAAAGGTTTTAGGCAGGTGTGAAAAAATGCTGTAAACAAAGAACGCTTTCAGAAATGGAAGTGTTAATCATTTATTTTCATCAATCAACAAAATGCATCAAAAATCAAATCGATATTTGGTGTGACCACCCTTTGCCTTCAAAACAGCATGGCCTCAGGGCAACCTACTGGTCTGGGATTTAAACCCATGGCCTTCAGACCCTGGGACCTAGTCCCTAAACACTAACCACAAGGCACCCGCTGCCCCATTTTGTGCAGGATCTATTAATTACAGACTTTTTTGTGAAATTTTATAAATTAAACAACTTATGTATGAAAGTATATGAGTTGGGAAAAAATGAAAATCTACAAGAAAATGAAAAAAAAATTTTATCTGCAAAACAAAAAGAATTTATGGAAAAAAAAATGTAAATAAAGTTTACCAGGCATCTCATGACTCATGACATGAAGGATCAGTGCATTCTTTAATACATTTATTTTAATTTTCCATACTCTCCCAGTTTTTTATCATTTAGTTTTGTAATACTAATTATAAGATTATATTTATTAGATGCCAAATGCAAGAGCAATGTGATGCATGCAAGAAATGTTCCAGTTATACGAACTAAACATTTTTCCAAAAATAGACCTTTACTGTTCTGTATTAAACTTTAAATGCAGATTCTTTCTGAATCTTCTTCTTCTTTCGGCTGCTCCCATTTAGGGGTCGCCACAGCGGATCATCCGTTTCCATTTCTCCCTGTCCACTGCATCTTCCTCCTTCTAACCGACCACCTGTCCCCTCTCACCACGTCCATAAACCTCCTCTTTGGTCATCCTCTTTCCTCGGCAGCTCCATCCTCAACATCCTTACTCCTCGTCTCTCCTCTGGACACATCCAAACCAACTCAATGTTGCTTTTCTAGCCTTGTCTCCAAACGTCCAACCTCAGCTGTCCATCCTCGTCACTCCCAAAGCAAATCTCAGCACCTTTAGCTCTGACACCTCCTGGTCAGCTGTATTTTTTCGTCAGCACCACCGTCTCCAACGCTTACAACATAGGTGGTCTCACTACCGTCCTCTAAACCTTCCCTTTCACTCATACTGGTACACATCTGTCACAGATCACTCCTACTACTCTTCTCCACCCGTTCCCTTCTGTGTTCTTCACCTTTCTTCCACACTCCATCTGACTAACTTAACATGGCACTACATAATCAATTGCACTGTGATGACAATTACCAGCAGTGATAGCATAGCAATCCTATGCAAATGGATTTCATCATGACATGCTTAGGGTGTGGAAGCAGGGTTTAAATGAAGTGCTGACCTGTAGCTGTCTGCACACTAGCTAATCAGGCAGGCTGGATAGTCACGCAAGGTGTGTGTCATATTTATGCATTCGTGCACTGTTGATCTGGTTAGTTTCCCTTGTATATTGGCTCTGCATTGTACAAGAAGTGCTGAGCAAACACATTTATCAGTTGGTGCATGAGCACTTCTCTCTGTTCTGAGTTAATGTGGGTGAGGGGGGACTTTCACAAAGCCACACAAACATTTACCTACAAGTTTCCCACCCATCAACGCCCACATTTCGGTGCTCACACACACAAACACTCATTCATACCCAAACATATTTGTCAGCCAGTGATCCGGCTTGCACGGTCAGACTCAACAATGAACAGCATCATCTCTTTCTTGTATAAAAACACTGTTCTGTACTTCCATCTCGCCCACACGCACATACACACATGGGCTTACACACACCTCTCAGCCTCTCTCTCTCTCTTTCTCTCTCTCTTTCTCTTTCCCTGCTTCTCCCCTTTCTACCAAGGCATTGATGAAAGAGTGATTTGGCCATCATTAAGTGTAAGCGATAGGCCTGAATTTTTCATGCAGGGTGTGATGGCGGTGTGAGGTGCTGGCAGGCGAAGCAGCGCTCTACTGTTACTCCACTGGACTGTAGGTAAAAGTCAGACAACAAAACTGTTACCCCCACAGTCCCGTTTGTGGACGTGTCCCAATAGTTCAAAACTACACTCAGTATTGTAAGAATACACGAGATTTACTGGGAATAAAAGTATCGTCAATTAACACCATTTCACTCACAATGTCAGTAAACAAGATCAAATTTAGGGGTCGCCCCATCGGATCATCGGCCCTCTGCGTCTTCCCCATTCCCACCGACCGCTTGCATGTCCCCTCTCACCACGTCCATAAACCTACAGCTTTACTGGGATGAGAAAACTAATAACCTGTGCATATGTCCGAGAAAGTTAACATCAAGAAAAGGTTCCGATGACCAGATGAACAGCGTCTATTCAACATTGTATAACACTGAAAATGAAGTTCTGCTCAGGGTCAGTGTGGTCGGCCTTTTCTCCCCTTAACCCAGATTTAGATTTCACGTGAAAATGAGAGGTCAGCTCAAATGAATCATTAAGTGACTTAATTCAAAGTGAGAAAGGCAGAAATCCCCCACTGCTTTTTTTTAAGTGTGGCTCCCTAATGAGTAATAATTGTAAAGTGTTAGAATAACTCTAGAGGCAAAATTATAGTTTTATTTATAATGATAAAAATTCATTAAATTAAACTAAACACCCAATGTCCCAAACACAATGCGATATGAATGTAATATTTTAAAAACAAAACGAATAATGAATAATTAGAGAAAAAAACATTGGATGTGACTTGTTTATGTGGTTTATAGCCATCCTTGACTTGCTGTTATCTAAATGAATCTTTTAAAAGCATGGGTTTAATGCAGAGAAGCACTTCGCCGTGTGCAGTGCTGTGTTCACAATGACGAAGTTTCACTTTTTGGGGACGAGAAATAAGAAAATACATTTGCTTTGCAGTTCCAGTGCAAGACTAAAGAACTGATCTTCAGACACAGCAGCCTGTTTTGGTTGCTTTCGGGTTAAACAAACCCAATGTGCAGTTGATTATGTTCAATGAAGAGTCCTTCGGGCCCAGATGCCCATGTTGCTTCTGTTGAATTAAAATGAGGAAACAGGGAGGATGAAAAATGCAGTGCTGAATGAACTCCTCCAGAGTTCATTTTCACCAAACGAGCTCTGCGTTAGTTCATTTACCGCAGCAGGAATTTATTTAACGATGGAGATTTTTCAGCGCAGTATTGACATATGAGGTCATGCTACCTGGTTCCTGCTAGCTGTATTCTCTGTAAGCACCATGTTGGGCTGACGTTACTCCTTTAAGATGACCCTAAGCGCTCATCTTCATTGCGTCCAATTCTTCAGTCACACGGAGCCCCCGCCCTCGGCAACAGAGCGGCTTGTAAACCAAGAGGCCGGCAGTGTAAGCTTTCATCTCATTTCACTGCGAGTCATTAGAACTCCGGGCTTAATTAGGGTCGAGGAACCAATAAAGGAAATTCCAACTCGGGCCCAAATCAGGAGAGTAACCCTATAGTTGTTTATCTTTTGCTCTCTTTCATAAAGACTGCAGAACGAGGCCGAGGCTGAATGGACGGTGAGAGGAGAGGAGGAGAGAGTCGTTGGAACACGATCCCATTGAACCACAACAGCTCTTTTGAACAAAACACGCTACACTGATCCTGTCTAGAACACCCAGGGGAACCGAGGTCTCAACACCTCCAACCTGTTGAGACACGGAGAGACTCCAGAACTAAACACTGCTGGTGGGATACATCATCAAACATGCATGAGCAACCGTGTGTGCGATCACAGGTTACCACCCCTACCACTAAACCTAATCCTGATCTTAATGTTAGTAAGAAGATGGACTTTTTTGTCCTTTCAGTCCTTCATGTAGACCTTTTCGGTTTGTTGGCCCAATTTAAAACTGGGTCACCCTTGGTTGATATATGGGAGGCTTTTTTAGCCCAGCTTAATTTTTAATGTGACTCTGACACTGGGAGTCATGACAACACTGCAGGAAACCAGAGAAACACAGAGAAAAGCGAAATTTAGCCTAATCTGTATCCATCACTTATTGGTTAACGACCCTGCCATAGTAAAGATGTCAGCTGGGACATTTTTGTCTTTTGTGAACTCTGTCCATGTTTTGTCAAATACTAACTTTGCCATTGACCCCAAATATCATATTGCTTTAATTGCTAAAAATAGGGGCAGTGGTGGCCTAGTGGTTAGGGAGTTTGTGGGTTCGATTCCCTCACCAGTAGGTTGGCCTGAGGTACCCTTGAGCAAGGTACCGTCCCCATCACTGTTCCCCGGGCACTTTCAATAGCTGCACTGTGTTTGCATGGGTTAAATGCAGAGGATCTCACAATGACAAGGGATGTCACTTTCCTTTTTACAGCATATCTGACAGACAGACAGACAGACAGACAGACAGGCAGACAGACAGACAGACAGACAGGCAGGCAGACAGAAAGACAGACAGACAGACAGACAGACAGATAGGCAGGCAGGCAGACAGACAGACAGGCAGGCAGGCAGGCAGGCAGACAGACAGATAGATAGATAGATAGATAGATAGATAGTTGCAGAAAATAAAAATGTTTTTTTTTTTAAAAACCTACAATTTTTTCTTTCCTAAAATTTTTATTTGTCAAATGTGATTCACTTGTGTGTCCGTAACCATCAAAATAAGTGTATTTTATGGTAAAATCCATTGTGTAACAGAACACAGTTTGATTAATCTTAGACTAAAATGTTAGGTTCTACAGAGGCTTACTTTTAAAAGCGGTAGTCCATGTTTAAGTCCCTCAATCAGGGTTCTAGCGGGGCTGCAGCCTATCAAAAGTGGAGAAACAACCTGAGCAGGTCGACAGTCTGTCCCAGGCCAGAGACAGTCAGTTTTGGGGGCAATCTCCAGCCCACCTGACGTGCATAGTTGTTAGAGCTTGGGAGGAAACGCTTATGTGATGGTGTGTCTGAATGTTTGCCGTCATGTTTGGAGGGTCTTGCTGATGCTGTTCGAGACTGATCACATCACTTAATCTGATGGAAAAAGCTTTTAATTTACTGAAAGTAAGGGGATGTCCTGGAGCTGGAACTACGTAACCACTGCATCCTCAGCTTTTCTCAGAAGAGCCCTGCTGATTACTGCCTTTTACAACGTCCCGATTGATTAAGTTGTTTTCTTTGAATTTCAAAGCCTCAAAATACCACCTAACCAGTGAAAATGCCAAAAGGAACAAAAGCAGAAGTTTGCTGCCCTCATCTTCAACCACCTCACACCATTCTATAACTAACTGAAGCTCACCGTTCTACATTAGCTTCCTTCCCCAACCCTATATGTAGAAATACTTATAGCCACAGACAGGGATGTGTAGAAGGAGCCTTTAGTAACAAAACCAAAATCTTTTTTTGTTAACTTGTCTAAAAATATTCACTGAACACAATCTTCCTTCTGTGTTTTGCAGTGGCCAGTGCTGAGAATGCATTGTTTTTTCTAACACTAGTTTTTTCTTATATTCATAGATGAAACTAAAATAATGCTTGCGTAAGCAAGGAAACAAATGTAGCATCAAAGTACATCTAACCTGGCCTCCAGCTCAGCCTGCAAACCTTCAGTTGCTACTAGGGACAATACAGCGGCGAAGAGGGATCCATTTCTGATGAATGATGAGTTTCTTGCTTTGTTTTTAGTTGTTTTTTTTGCAACAGCGCTCAAATGCCAGTAAACGTGTGGCTCGGACAGCATATGGTGCACCGATAATCTGATTTATCACCTGAATTACAGCAGGAACTGATAACTGTGGCTTCGTTGTTCAGAATGTTTCTATTTAAGAATTTTTCTGAATTGTATTATTACAGCTTTATTTACACCTAAAGAAAATTGTGCCTCATTATTGTTATTTGTTTTTAATAATAATAATAGAAATATTAATAATTATCAGCTGAATGAATGGCAGATAACTGTGAATTTGAGACAGCTAGTTTATTAATATGACACAAACCTAAAGAAAATATGCTAAGTAATAATAATAATAACAATAATCACAACAACAACAACAACAACAACAATAATAATAATAATAATACTCATGCTACTACTACTACTACTACTACTACTACTACTACTACTAATAATAATAATAATAATGATAATGATATCAGGTTATTATTATTATTGATATTGCTATTATTATTCAGTGCATACTAATAATAATTTGTTTATTAAAATTGTAATTGCTTGTTATTATTATTATTATTATTATTGGTGTTGCTGTTGTTATTTTTATTTTTTAAATAATGATTTTACCAGCTGAATGAAAGGCAGAATTAGAATTTGCATTTCGCTAGTTTATTAGTATGACATAAACCTAAACCAAATGCGTTAAATAAAAATAATAAACAAATAAAACAATAATAATAATAATAACAAATAAAACAATAACAATAACAATAATATTGTTGTTGTTATTGTTGTTGTTTACATTCATGATTTTCCCAGTTAAATGAATAACTGTGAGCGGTGCAAACCACTCAGTTAAAAAAAAAAAGCATAAATAAAAAGGCATCAAGGAAGTAGGAGGTTGGACAGGCCAGACAAGCACTTTCACTTTCTTTCACCGTCTTGTTGTTTTGTTGTTTTGTTTTGTTTGGTCCGTCTCTGTTTCTCTGTCTCTGCTCCAAATCATGATCCACCTTATTCACTGTAGACAGAGTGCACTTGTAATCATAACCCTTCTTTCTCCAGACACGATCAGCTATCTTCTGCTTGAGCAAGGGTTCAGGTTTAGTTTCATCAGAGAAATGTCTGAGAAACAGTTCTGATCGCTCGAAGCTCTTATGTGCTTAAGACAACTAAAGACGTGTATTTGTGTTTCTTTTTTAGCAGATGACTCACATGAAGCGTAGGAATGATGATATCACATCTGACATGTGGTGTGGTCCATTGTTTATTTCTCGTATTCCACTTGTTACTACAAAAGGATATGACCTTAACAATTATTGATCTAAACCCAGGCCCGTCTATGTCATTTCCATGTACGTTTATGTCAACTCTCATTAAAGCTCTACAGCAATCACTGCTGCAAAGCGTTACCAGATAAATCAAAGAAAACCGACGCTGTGGTTTGTAAATCTTACAGTTGAAGCTGCAGTTGTAGTGGTGCGAACACGCTCTTTTAGGCTGCTTTACTTTTTTTCATGAGCTAAAGTAAAATTGAGGAAATGCGACACTTCCCTTTTTACGAGGAATGAGCACTGAACCAGCTCTTTCAACATTTCATGGTTATTTTGCATAATTACACACATTTATGCAAAAAACTCATTTCACACTGTCAATAAAGACGTAGTAAATCCTCGCTGATTTCAAATTGCAGAAATCTGATTTGCTACCCACAGAGCTTCAGTATCGCAGAGTCCAGAACGCAGGTTCAAAAAAGAATGGCGTCTTTCTAGAAGCTTGTGTTTGGAAAGTCATAAATCACTTTATCACTAGAGTGAAGCTTTTTTTTCTCCGTCAGGTTGGGGGAGCACACAAGATCAGCCTTCTAGACATCTACCAACTTCTACCCCTCACAGATATACTATACTACATACTATACCACATAGTACATACTATACTACATACTACATACTATACCACATACTACATACTATACCACATACTACATACTATACCACATACTACATACTATACTACATACTACATACTATACCACATA
>CM029387.1:19520443-19557943 GCA_017165825.1 Hepsetus odoe
TCAGAGTCTAGGCATGGCCTCCAATTTCTGCTAATTGTAAGTTACAACTGCCTTGATGTTCTCCATTTTACACCACTGCTGAACTTGTGAACCTCTGAATAGAATGGGAATGCATTTTATCACATTTCCACATGTATTACCAGAATATGAGGGGAGGTTCTGGTTATACAGCACATCCCGGACTGGCTTTCAAGCGTGGGTTTCCCCAGCATTCCTTTAGGATCAGTTGTCGTTCAAACACACCGAAAAACAACGTCAGTGGTCCAGGCACCTGACCCAGCACCTGAAAGTAATTAGCCATTGAAAAACATGTTTTTATCTCCATTGCATCAAGTTTGTTTATGGAAACTACAATTTTTCTGGACGCATACATTCTCAACACACAGCAGTGTTGTCTTCTGGGGAAAATGGCGTAGCCTGCAGCGGCGTGCTGTTGCAAAAGTGGACAGATGTGAATCTGGATCTAGGATGTTGTGAATTATTAGCTGTGATGTAGGCCCTAAAGAGCGCCTGGACTTCGGCAGCGTTTGGCTTTCAGTTCCTTCATGTGGCATCGGCGTGTTGGGCAACATATGATTGGGCTGCAGAAGGAATCAGAATTTCAGAGATTTCTCAACGTCAGACAGCATCTGTGAATGCAGCCTGCTGGGAAAGCTACTCGACTGCCTTGCTGAGAAAATCTACACTCATGAAGATGTATCATCCCTGTGTGGTTTGCTTCAGTTCTACGTCATCTAACTGGGCAGTTTCCCATCTCTGGCATCTACATCAGTCAAAATTCTCCTACCTGGGGCTTTGGTGTGACTTCTAACAACAATCCCAATAATGATTGTCTTCTTCTTTCCTGTGCTAAGCATCCATTTAGAAGATATTTCAAGCTCTACCTTTGGAATTGGTGATCATTTACACAGATTCAAGCCATAAATAAAAAAAAACACCTTATTTTATTAGTGTTGTTCTTTTAATAGAGGTAGCAAGAGTCCACACATCCTTTGCCTTTTGCAAAGTAGAAGTACATGTTAAAGAAATCACTCTGGTAAATGTAAAAGTGCGACTGAAACTTCTTTACTCAGGTTAGAAGTATCAAAATAAGAAGTAGCCCTTTGTAGGATATAACATGTAGGGTGTAAAAAACAAAAAAGTGCAGTTACCAAGAGTAACAAATTGTTTTGTAATAAACAGACTGGAACATATGCAGAACGTCCCGAAATCAAAATAGAATTAATTTAGTGTTAATTTTAATTTCGTTTCATTTTAATAATTTAGTAAGGCAAAAACATCTAATGAATAGCAGTAAATAAAAAAATACATATAATTTATCATTTATTATGCATTATATATATATAATATATATATATATATATATATATATATATATATATATATATATATATATATATATATTCATTTATTTATGATATATTATTTATTGTAATATAAGTAAAATGATGTTTTATTCAGACATTTACAACTCCTCCAGCCATTGTGGTCAGAATACAAATGCTATGCAGGGAACCAGCACTTTGGACAGTCATTGGTGGTTTACAGTGTGGATGGTCACTTTTTACAGTTTATGGTCAAATGAGCCATTTTGGAGCACTACAGTGTGGATTTATCCAGCATAAGAAGACCTTAGTGTAGAATAGGGTTTTTGAGTTTTGTGAATGTGTGTGTGTGTGTAATGTCTGTCTGTAATACTGGATGATCTCCTTTGAACCGAAGTCAAGAGCATGTATTTGAATGTGCATAAACATGAATGGAGTGTAACAGATGGAGTAGCCCCATTAAAAATCCCCCACAGCACCCCCACACACTGGTGCACATATATGTATACACTCAAACAAGCTCTGCACATATCTTCTCTCACCCTGTTGCTAGTAATCCATCACTTGGCCCATCCTGCACTAATCACCCCTGTTGTCCTGACACACTCCAGTTTAACCCCTATTGTGTCCCGTACGCGTGCATACGCGTGCATATAAGGATACACGGGCGAAAGGGAGTTGTTTCATGCTCCATTCAACATCGCTTTGACATAACAGTGACTTTGTCTTCTGCACAATAAGGACATGTATAGTCAATAAAAAGAGGACATGTCTGGTAAAAATAGCACATGAGCAACAGTGGCGGCTCGCATTTTCATAACAGAAAGCTGACTAATTGGATATTTCTGTTTGCTGTGTGTGCTATTTGTAAAAACATTGCAAACATTTTTGAATTTGGAAATTGGATTGGGGTCTCTGTTAACAGAAGATCTACTCAAGTGAGTGACAGTCTGGGCAGAATCCTTTTTCTCAATAATCATTTCTCCCTTCAACACGTTCTCACTCACTAGACACCCTTTGTAGCACCATCCTGGGGACTGTTTTAACTTCCCAAAAAGTGTTTCAAGCTTATTGTTTCCATTTTTTTCAAGATCAAGGTCTAAATGATGGATGATTTACTACAGTTAACTTGTTTTTAGACCCAAAAATCTGAATCTCAAGGTCAAAGTTACTCTTTGGAGCCATTTTCTGATGTATATACAGTCAGGTAAAAAAGTTTAGGACATTTTTGTTTTTTTGTAACATTCTTGGACATATGGAGATTTATTATGTCTCTTCAACAGTCAAACTAGAAGACAAGACTTTCAAAATCTGTAATTTCTACAAAATGCAATTTCTGTTGAGAATAAATTAGGACACCCCTTATTTATTGCTTGAATTAAAATGAAACAAATCACACACACAGGTGTAGCACATCAGGTGATTATGATTAGAACATCGTTATTCAGCATTTTGATGGAGGTTTGCCCTTTTAGAAAGAAGATTGTAGTAACTATAAGTCTGGTAAGGGGATTTAAAAAAGATCTCAAGGTTGCAATCAACGTTCCACTGCCCCAGAAAATATTCGACTTCCAAAACAACTGCCTGCATGCCCTGGTCTGGCCGTCCAAGCAGTTGACAATGAGAGCAGACTGCAAGATGCTAAAAGAAGTCTCAAAAAACCCCTAAAATATCATCAGGATGTGATGTGAGAAAGTACTCTACAATCGATGCTGCACATTTAACTATGCGAGAGTGCAGGAGAAGGCTATATCATGGCCAGCGGAGGGTTGCCCAGGAAATGGACTGTACATGCCGAAACACGCCAAAACATCTCGGCAAGAATTCTGCATTGAGGAGCAGATCAAGGCTGTCCTCAGACCGCGACGTCAGGAACTGGTGAGCGTTCAAAGCGTCTTATTTCAATAAAGGGGACCACTTTCGCTGCTTATAAACTCCTGTACTATCAGTTAGAATACACATTTTTGTTTATATCTTTTGTTTAATGAATAAATCAAGGTTAATTTTTGTTTACCTGCAATTAAATCACTTTCTTTTCCAGAAATAAATATGTAAACAAGATTAGACATCAATATGTAAACATTTCTCAATAAAGAACTGAATATTTAACAGGGTGTCCTAATTTTGCGACTGTATATATATATATATATATATATATATATATATATATATATATATATATATATATATATATATATATATATATACAGAGATGCTAGTGGAAGTGGACTACTGTTGGCCAAAGGAGAAGAAGAAAGAAGAAGAAGAAGAAGAAGAAGAGGAGGAAGGCATGTCCAGATGGAGATGGAGAAAGAAGAGGGGGCGGAGAGTGGAAGTGAGGGTAGGGACTTTGAATGTTGGCATGACTGGTAAAGGTAGAGAATTAGCTGATATGATGGAGAGAAGAAAGGTTGATATTCTGTGTGAGAGACTAGATGGAAGGGTAGTAAGGCCAGGTGTATTGGAGAGGTTTAAACTGTTCTACCATGGTGTGGATGGAAGGAGGAATGGAGTAGGTGTTATCTGGAAGAAGAAGTATGTGGAGAGTGTTTTGGAAGTGAAGAGGGTGTCAGAGGGAGGTGATAAGTTTGGGAAACTGGAAGTTTAAAGTGTGATAATAGATGTTTATTAGTGCTTATGCTCTAGGATTGGATGTGAGATGGATGAAAGGAAAAATTCTGGAGTGAGTTAGATGAAGTGATAGAGAGTGTACCCAGGGGAGAGAGAGTGATGATTAGTGCAGATTTTAATGGTCATGTTGGTGAAGGAACAGAGGAGTGATGAGGGTGATGGATGAGCATGGTGTCAAGGAGAGAGATGCTGAAGGTCAGATGTTTGTTGATTTTGCAAAGATGGAAATGGCTGTAGTTAATACTTATTTTAGAGAGGAGGAGCACAGGGTGGCGTATAAGAGTGAGAAGGTGCTCAGGCGGATTATATTCTTTGTAGGAGGGTCAGTCTGAAGGGATCGGAGACTGCAAAGTAGTGACGGGGAAAGTGTAGCTAAACAGCATAGGATGGCAGATGGCTAGAAATTTACTTGGTGTGACATCTGGAAGAAAGAAGGAGGATAAGGAAACATGGTGGTGGAACCAAGAAGTCCAGGAGTGTATTCAAAAGAAGAGGGAGGCATAGAAAGCAGTGGCGAGGCCCAAAGATGAGGTGTTTGGTGAATTGAATGAGAGGTTGGACAGTAAAGAGGGAGAAAAGGACCTTTACCGATTGGCTAGACAGAGAGACAGATCTGGCAAAGATGTGCAAAAGGTCAGGGCAATTAAAGATAGAAATGGAAACAAACACACAGGTGACCAGAGCGTGTTGAGCAGAATACTTTGAGGGGCTGATGAATGAAGAAAATGAGAGAGAGAAAATGGATGATGTGAGGATACTGAACCAGGAAGTGCAGCAAATAAACAAGATGGAAGTAATGGCAGTGATGAAGAGGGATGAAGAATGGAAAGGCTGTTGGACCGGATGACATACAGTGGAAGCATGCAGGTGTTTAGGGGAGATGGCAGTTGAGTTTCTGACCAGATTGTTTAACACAATCTTGGAAAGTGAGAAGAGTCTGAGGAGTGGAGACGAAGTGTACTGGGACTGATCTTCAAGAATAAGGGTGATGCACAGAGCTGTAGTAGCTATAAAGGGATAGAGTCGATCAGCCACAGCATGAGATTATGGGAAAGAGTAGTGGAAGCTAGGTTAAGAAAAGAGGTGAGGATTAGTGAACAGCAGTATGGTTTATGCAGAGAGAAAGAGCACTAAAAGATGCAATGTTTGCTCTGAGGTGTTGATGGAAGTACAGAGAGGTCAGAAGGGCTGCATTGTGCCTTTGTGGATTTGGAAGGCTTATGCCATTAGAGGGTGCCTAGAGAGGAGGAGTTGTGGTTTTGTATGGGGAAGTCTGGTGTTACAGAGAAGTATGTGAGAGTAGTTCAGGATATGTATGATGGCAGTGTAACAGTGGTGAGATCTGCAGTGGGAGTGACAGATGCATTTAAGGTAGAGGCTGGATTACATCAAGGATCAGCACTGAGGCCATTCTTGTTTGCAATAGTAATGGACAGGTTGTGGGACGAGTTGGGCAGTCTCCGTGGGCTGATGATGTTTGCTGATGATATTGTGATCTGTAGTGAGGTAGGGAGCAGCTTGAGGAGCACCTGGAGAAATGGAGATATGCTCTTGAGAGGAGAGGAATGAAAGTGAGTAGGGCAAAGACAGAATAAATGAGTTTGAATGAAAGGGAGGAAAGTGGAGTGGTTAGGATGCAGGGAGTGGAGGTAACAAAGGTGGAGGAGTTTAAATACTTGGGATCAACAGTTTCAGTGTAACTTGGCCCGAGTGGAAGAGAGGTGAAAGAGAATTGAGCTGGTTGGAATGGGTGGAAGAGTGAAACAGGTGATTTGTGACGGAAACGGGGACTAGCCCGAGAGTAAAGCGAGTTTACAGGACAGTAGCCAGACCAGCTATGTTGTATGGGTTGGAGACAGTGGCACTGACGAAAAGGCAGGAGGCGGAGCTGGAGGTGTCAGAGTTAAAGATGCTGAGATTTTCGTTTGGGTGTGGCGAGGATGGACAGGATTGAAATGAGTATATTAGAGGGACAGCTCAGGTTAGACGTCTTGGAGACAAAGTTAGAGAAGCAAGGTTGCATTGTTTTGGACATGTGCAGAGGAGAGACGAGGATTATATTGGGAGGATGTTGAAGATGGAACTGCCAGGAAAGAGGAGAAGAGAAGACCAAAGAGGAGGTTTATGGATGTGGTGAGAGGACATGCAAGTGGTCAGTTTGAAGCAGGAAGATGCAGAGAACTGGAAGAAATGGAGACTGTTGATCCGCTGTGGCGACTTCTAGCGGGGGCCGAGAAAGAAAAAAGAAGAAGACTACCTTTTGCCTTCAAACCAGCATCAGTTCTTCTAGGTACACTTGCACAAAGTCAGGGATTCTGTAGGATTATAGTCGTTGTATGATCAAACAATTTTACCAAACAGGTGCTGATGATCATCAATGTCACACGGAGGTTGAAACACAGTCATGTTTGGAACGACCAACCAGCCGAGTTCCTTCAAAAACTGTGTGCAAGTGTACCTAGAAGAATCGATGCTGTTTTGAAGGCAAAGGGTGGTCACACCAAATATTGATTTGATTTAGATTCTCTTTTGTTCATTCACTGCATTTTGTTGATTGATGAAAATAAAGGATGAACACTTCCATTTCTGAAAGCATTCTTTGTTTACAGCATCTTTTCCACACCTGCCTAAAACGTTTGCACAGTACTGTATGTGTGTGTATGTATATATACAATAGATGATGGATTGCAATCAAACTTTGAGATAAGAGAAGTTTAATAGGCATTAATATAAAAAAACAATCATTTTGTACCATGTAACCCATTCATCTCTACTGTTTTTCAAATAATGTAAAGATGATCTGTCCAGTTTGGTCCAAAAAAATATGGGAAAATGCAATGTATTGAAAGTAAATAAGAATAAGGTTAGAAACTCTAATTTTTGGATGAAGTTCGAATTCAAATGTACTGCTATGAAAACCCACTTTTAAGAAAAGACTTCCAGAGCAGAACAGACAATCTGTTTCATTGCTTGGTTTTATAATCCAAATCCTTGGAGACTTCTTGCACACTTTATTGTTACTGAAAGGCCAGTTTCACAATAGATCTTTATTGCGTCGCTGGATTCTCAACACTGCAGTGGTACTAATGCAGCAGCTTTGCAATGCATAACACTGCAACTGCTGGGCCAAGAGAAGCCATGTGGTCAGAAACTGGCCATTACTAAAGAGATAGAGGATCACTAGCCATGTCAGTTCTGTTTTTCAGTCTCCCTGTTGACTGTGTAGGGTATCCTATACAAGTCCAGCAAACTTGATCACATTTGCGGAGCTTCATGTTAGTGAAACCAACAGCAAATGTGGTCAAAGGACGTTGAAATAGGTTTAACACAAGCTGTGTATCATGTGTGTTGACCGCTGTCTTCTTTTTGCACGTTGCTTATAGCAATAAAGTTGAATGTTTGTCCCCAGACCCAAACAATATGAATTCAGCAAAAACAGCAGTCCTCCGTCAGCATTTCAGTAAGAACGACAACTCTCGCTTCCTCCGATTTAACCACAATCGCGCTAACTTTCCTGTGTGTGCCAACGAGACACCGTTCAAGATTCACTTTCTCGCACTTTCACTTCGTGTTTTATTTGATATACAGATTACTAAGAGGGAAGGAAAATAAAAACATGTCAATAACTGTTTATATGGATAGTGAGTTTCGCAGGCCTGAGACTCAGACAATTGAAAGCAAGTAAGATGTTGTTTCAGACAAACTGTGGGAAACGGGGGGGCTCCAGTAACCTGGATGTACACATTGTGCAATGGTTAGCATTTCCTACAAATATCAAGCGGCAGATTTCTGTTGTGTCTTTGAAGCAAAACAAGGCCAGGCAGCCAAAAGCAATAATGTATTTTTAGTTTTACTTTTGTTCTGCTTTGCATACTTTCAAACCAGAAAGAAAAGATTAGTTTTCCACTGCAGCAAAAGGTAATAAATGCAGGATGTATATGCATTCTTGTTGCACGGTGGAGCAGTGGGTAGCACTCTCCCCTCGCAGCGAGAAGGTCCTGGGTTTGGTTCCCAAGGCTGGGATGATCCGGGTCCTTTTCTGTGTGGAGTGGCTATACTCTTCCCGTGTCCATGTGTGTTTCCTCCGGGAGCTCCAGTTTCCTCCCACCGTCCACAAACCAGCACATCAGGCAGATTGGAGATGCTACATTGACCCATAGGTGTGAGTGTGTTTGTCTGTGTGTCTACCCTGCACTGGACTGGAACCTGGCCAGGGTGTGTCCTAGCCTTTCACCCTGTGATAGCTGGGATAGACTCCAGCTCCGCCCACAACTCTAACCAACGCAAGTGATATTAAATAATTAATTCTAAGGCCTGGTCGGTTCATACATGCTTAAAAACTCTCACTCACTCATTTAGTTTCATAGCCGCTTATCCCAATTAGAGCAGAAAGTGGAGAAACACCCTAGGCAGGTCACCATTTTTTCGCAGGATGGACACACAAACACACACACACTCACACCTAGAAGGCCATTTAGCATCTAATCCGCCTGACGTGCAGGTCTTTGGACAGTGGGAGGAAGCTGGAGCTCCCGGAGGAAACCCACGCACACACAGGAACAACATACATACTCCACACAGAAAGGACTTGGACCATCCCGTCTGGGAATTGAACCCAGAGCCTTCTTGCAGTGATATCGACCCCTTTAATCAAAGGAGATCATGTACAAAGCAAAAGTCTTGGGTCACCCCTCATTTCTTCCGGAAGAGCCAGACTTTCTTGTAGAATTTGAATAATGTACAGTTATGCAAAAGTTAATGGATCCTTCTCGAGGTTTCCTGAAGGACAAAGTTTTTGGCTCTTGTTTTCAGTCGTATCAGATACTGACTGGTTTAAATTAAAAGCCGGTTCAATTGAACTCTCTGTATTTACATGTATGCTTGCATGTGCTCCAATAAATCAGTGTGTCATCTCATTTTCCTACAAAATATAAAGAAATGAGGGGTGGCTCAAGACTTTTGCACAGATCTGTGTGTTGAAAAATCATAATTCTGTTTCCCTGTTGATAGTTCATCACATAAAATGAACATTCTGAACATCCTCACTCTGGTTTCAACCCTCTCTTTGAGTAAAATGTTATTTGCATGTGTGTAGAAACCACAGAAAAAGCTTTATTTAAAAAAAAAACATATATGTACATGTGGACCCGGCCTTAAATTGTGTAATGCTGTGCATAAAACAAGGCCCTGTAACTTCGGGCAATGTACAGATTCAGTGTTGAAAGAGGCAAATCTCCAGCTTTAAGCGTGATGACCTATAGTGTGAGTCATGGACTTATCACAGTCTCAGCCTACTTTTCTTTAACCCTCCAATGCTGAGACAAAAACATTTCTACTGCTTAATCTTAAACCCTTCATTGATGTCATTGCTCAATGCTGTTATGTTTATTTAAATAGAGGAAGAAGTTTTACAGTGTTCCATCATATTTTATCATTTTCAACAAATGAATAAGAATAGACTCCACACTTTCTTTTAGTCATTTCTCTGATGCAAAAAATATGGGATCTATACTTAATTCTGCAATGTATTAGATGTATAATAATGCTTTTTGGTCAAAATTGCATTCTAATTCTCTTTAAGCACTTTATCAGCCTTATAGGCAGCCAGATTCATTCTGAGGGTTGGAATGAAAATGTTACTCTATATCGGTGCAGACTCTGTAACAGTCAGTAGTGATATTATTCAGGATTACACAGCCCTGAGTTTACTGTGGCTTTTACACAACAGTTTTGCAAATTCACAAGAAAAAGTGAAGTGAAAGTGACCGATTGTCATTGTGACACAGCACAGCACACCGTGAAGCACAACAAAATGCATCCCACACACTCCGTGCAGCTGTGGGCCACCAGATCCAGCACACCGGAAGCCGTGACAGGGGTGGTACCTTGCTCAAAGGACTTCAGGGCAACCTACAGGGGTGTGAAAAAGAGTCCACGCTGGCCAAGTCCCTAAGCATTGGGCCAACACTGTCCAAAGGAAAAGTACTCCAGTGATGGGTGTTCTTTTCACCAAAAAAGTAGGATCAATTTGTATTGAATAGAGCTATAAAACTAACTTTTTTTCACTTTTTACCAGATGTACCAGAAGCATCCTGGCAGCTATTGCCTCAATATCCAATCAGGGCAGCCTGGTTGCATCCTGAAGTGTGGGCTTCCTCCAGGTGCTCCTACAGTTCCGAGTCAGGTGGACTGGAGATAATAACTTGCCTTCGTAGTGACTGTATTTGTGAGTGTGTTTGTGTGTCTGGCCTGTGTAAGGCTGAGGAGCTGTCCAGGCTGTTTTTCTGCCAGTCATCCTTGGACAGGCTCCAGCACAACCCCCTGCTTTGTATAAGCGGCTTATAGAATGGATAGATGTTTGATGAACTGTTCATTTCATTCTCAGGTTTGTTTAATCGTCTAACTGCCACCAAAATGTTTGCTTGGAGGCAGCAAGGAGTTCGGAATTTGATGTAGGCCTTCTCTCACGCTCTTCTTCACCACCAAACAGGCATGCATCACAAATATTCATGCACCCTCATTGCTTCCAGTCCATCAAAACGATGCAGGAAACGTTTGCCATCAAGCATAACTGTTTTATGTTATATGCTCACACTAATGCTGTCGGTTAAGATTGAATTCGAGCCATAATAATGCATGTTTCTAGACATCAGTGGCATAAATGTGAGGACAGAGACTTGTAGTATGTAGTATCTCTGTGCTGTTCCAGCCGACCAGTTTAGTAGGCCTATCCTGAAGCTGCATAAGTGAAAACACTTAGATGTGCAAGATGATTGAGAAACACTGTAATGCAGTGTTGTGATTGCACCAGACCTCACGTCCACCACCCGTTCCCAGACCAAACAAGGGCCTGTGCGTGTGAAAAATACGGAACTCATCTCATGACATCACATTCACGCCATCTCTCTAAATAGTCAGACTCTTTATTTCTTTGTTTCCCACAATCGAGACAAAAGCGGAAGTTTGTACTTTTGTTTGAAAGTCTGGTCTGCTCTGGCCGGCCCATCGGCCCGGCGGAGTGTAAATCAGTGCAACAGAGTAGCCGCAATGAAACGGCAATCTTCCATAGGCGTGCAAATAGGCTTAAGATTCAGCTGAGCTCCTTAATGGCGACTTAATTGGTTTGATAACGTATGACTCACGTTGAGGCTTCATACTGGCTAAGCGCATAGATTTGTGAAATGCAGGCAGATGTGCGACGCTCCTCATAAAGCTCCTCCTGGATTGGGAAATAATCAGGCAATTAAAAGACCACACCAGCCTCTATTGTCCATGAGCTCACCAGGATGGGACCCATTCACTTACATTCGTGGAAGCATTTTAATGCACTTTCTCTCCTCAAGCAGCCTGTCTGGTTTTGCAGCAGACGTGTGGGACGTTCAAAGAAAGTCTCAATTAACCTCACTTACAAAGTCACGTTCCTGGAAGGCTCCTTAAAAGTAGATATTCTACCAGACTTTGCTCATGTATCCTAAGTAGGGCATCATGAAATCACCTGGGTTTGTGAAATTCTCTTGTTTATGTGGAAACCGCCATGCAGCTACAATGATTTGAGACTTTAGCTTTATACTGAGACTAAATCAGACTTTGTGCAATATCCTTGGGCAATGTCTCTCACATGCTGGAAGCAAAAACAGTAGCATCTTGTATCCATGAATTCCTATCAGTTTCCGGGGTTGTCATCATCATCAGAAATTAAATCGCAGATTTCTGATCAATGCCATTGTCCTCCAAACTGAGGAGTGAGGTTTGAATCCTAGCACACCATGCTACACCAGACGTCTTAATCCATTATCTGCCGCTTGTCCCAAACGGGGTCGCGGGGGAGTGCTGGCGTCCAACCCAGCGCACACAGGGCGAGGACGGGGGAGGCACCCCGGACAGGTCGCCAGCCCATCGCAGGGAGTTTTAATGCTAATGCTAAAATCAATTTACATGTAATTTCGTGATAACACTCTACTGTACCTGTTCCTCTAAATAGGCCTCTTTTGACAGTTAACATTAACCTATACAGACATTTATAAAAGTTTAGTCCAATGAGTGTCCATAGACTCAAACCCTGGGGCAAAACTGATAAAAGCCTTTATATATGACAGGTGATGTTTGTTGGGATAGCCTTTGTAAAGGTCTATGTAGGTAACATAAAACATAATGTATAGAACACATATAAACAGCTGTATGCAAATGTTTGGCACCCTTGGTTAATTAATTTACAAATTACACAAAGTAAAATGGATCATTCTCTACAGACTAATACTAGTTAATATGAAATAGTGCAAAAAAAACAATAAAACAAAAAGTTTGGCGCAAAAGTCCTGGCAGTTTTTTCAATAGGTTAAGATCAGCGAATCAGCATAAACTGTATGCAAAACTCTAGCAGAAAAATGCAAGGATGTTCTTAATGATTTAATGAGGAAAACCAACCAATCATTTCATTTGACCAGAGGTGTTGAAATTTTGCATAAAACTGTAATAAGATATGGAAACCAACCTGTGGATTTACATTCGATTTGCATTCTGTATGGACGGGTTTGCTCTCGGGGGCTTTTACAAGGGTTTTTCGTGTCAGCGTGGCAAAAAATGGAAATTATGCTTTTTCTTTCGAATGCAACTCTTACTTATCATCAGAGGAAAGTGTAGAATTCAATAGAATGTCTCAGATGTTTCAAAGACTCACACGGGAGAAAAAAATGTGTGATAAATCATGCGAAATACAATGATATAGACTGAATGGCTGCGTTACTCCAAAAAGAGTCCATTACAAATGATATTTATATATGTTATATCTATATATATCCATATATATCTATATATATATTATAACTATAGCATAACTCTCTCTCTCTCTCTCTCTCTCTCTCTCTCTATATATATATATATATATATATATATATATATATATATATATATATATATATATTTGTTTTTATTATATAGTTATAACTGCTATGCATGATTTTATAACCACAAGAAAAGTGTGCTGTAGTAATGAGAGTGAGCAATTAACATGAAAAAACAGAATATATGTGAGAGAGCATTTCCTCCCCTTATCAATGCCATCAGGCTGCTTATGTGCACTCATGTATATATAAGTTTTGATGCACTGGGTGAGAGTGGGGTCCAGGATCTCTTGGCGTGAGATATGTAGCCTCCACATGTGCCTCCTTAGCTCTTTTCGCGAGCATCCTGTGCAGGTTTTTTGGGGTGGCAGGGAAAAGGAGGTTTAAGGGGTTTGGTGGTTAACCCCAAACTCTGGAGGAAGAAACATCCCTCATGTTTGTGGGTGCTTTATGGCTCTTTCAAGAGGGGCTCCAAGGGAAGTGAGGGGGAGGAGGAAGTCCTGTAACTGCCCCCAGAAACATGTCGCCAGGAAGCAGGGAGGAGTACGGACCACCCAGATGGCAAGGAAGGGGGGTTGTTGGGGGGTGGGGGGGTGGGACAGGTAGAGGGAGAAAGCAAAGTGTCGAAGGCAGAGAAATGGAGAGGGGTTACAGTAGATTCCCACAAAGTGTGTGTTTAAATTTTCCCTAAAATATCAGAAATTTAATGAACATGTATTCTTCCCTAGATTTGGAGTTACAAGATTTTTCTACACATGTGATTATTTGGTCAGTCTGCTCGTGTGGGAATTTTATTCAGTTCACATGTTTTGTTAGCATAACTTGTCCAGAAATGCTTCCCCAAATTTTCACTTTGCGGAAATGCACATGAGCAATTAGCAACAGGAAGAGAATAGGCTTGAGCCCAACATCCAGAAGATACCTGATTGCGAAATATGTGGCTCAACCACTTCTATCACACAAGTCACAATGTCAGAGAGATGGAAAAGTCACCTGACCACCAAAGTTATGACTGTATCTGACAGCTACTCAGCTGGCAGGTAAGCATTTGGGATACACTTCAAGACCAAACTCAGGAAACTTTAAGAATACCATGCAAGATCATTTTTTGCCACTTTACTGAAGAATGAAACTTTAAACTGGATTAAATCATCAAGAGCAACTAAAAAAAAAAAAAAAAAACTTTTAAGACATAGTAATAGACATAATTCACAGGGTGTGCAGATTTTCCTTCCTTTCTCTACTTTCTGACATTACTTTTCATCTTTCATATAAAATTGTTTATGACGTTTTGATGGTGCAAAATGAAACTGCCAACATCTGCACCTGTTCTTGATTTTGCAGACTTCTCGTAACAACACCATCATCATTTTCATTCCACTTCTCAAAGATTCAGATTATGAATCAATATTTCTACTTTCACTGAAGTAAAGTTTCTTTGTTCTTTTTCCTCTTTTGACTCTCTTTCTTGGGCCTGTATGTCTAACCAGCTGTTAGACGCAGAGATGTCTCCCCTCAAGGACTTAAGGAAGACCAGAATTTTGCTGACTGTTCTGCTTTACATGGCTTCGGTCGGTAGTGTTTGCATAATGCAAACATGTATCAACTTATTATCGTTTGGATGACTTTGATGAACTGCTGAGAGGTAGAAAGCTTGCTACGTGCGGTGCATGTTGTCATCCTGTGGGTATAACGGATGGAGGCATTTGGAGGGCAGCCATCTCCACTTTTACCGCAGGCTACAACGATAATAGACTTTATCTATAAATCAGTCATAGATTGTGCTCAGATGAGCTGATAGGTTGAGTAATTCTGGCAATAAGCGGAGGCATTTCTTGTCATTTGTTCCTGAATTTCCTGTTGGTTTTGTTAATCACAGAATTTTGGCTTCTGTTTTTTAAACCAGGCCTGTGGCCTCACTTCCTCCATATCTACCCCATTTTTCTTGCTGGTTCAGTGCCACTCGAGTTGCTCGCCACCGATGCTCATAGCTAGGACTCCCCAATCACACAGTGTTCCCAAGCTGCAAGGGAGTTGGACAGCACAAGCTTCCTCTAAGACACATAAAGCGCCACCATGTCTTCTCCAACCTGCACTAATGCAACATTACTGGATATCTCAACAGGCTTTCGCTAGAACCTTTACTGCCACAGAGGGCAGGACCACATTAGTGTCCAGAGAAAGATCTAACACACAATTTCTAAATAATAGGAGAGACCATATATTCCTTTATTTCCTGTATACGCATGCATACACACTGTTAGCAGCGAGTGCTGAATTTGTCCTCCAATGCAGTCTTCTCTGATTTTGTCTCCAAATCGTCTAACCTGAGCTGTCCCTCTAATATACTCATTTATAATCCTGTCCATCCTCGTCACACCCAAATACAAATCTCAGCATCTTTATCTCTGATGCTTCCAGCTCCAGCACCTGTTTAAAACCCATTATCAGTCCTAATTCTTTTTACATGACCATTTTCTAACCTCCCCTCATCTTGTACTCTTTCTTTAAGAATCTTGAGCTCTGCACTGTTCTCTGTTCTGACTTTCATTCGTAGCTTGAAGTGCTGATTGGTTGTGGTGAACTGCTGATAGGACAGATGTGCAGATGTATATGATAAGAGTACATTGAAAATAAATGTGCACTGTGCAATATATATATATATGTATATAAAGTAGTTTGTAAGGACAACCAATGAACCATCGACTGGATCATTGGGTCCTCAGACTTATTGGTGCATATGGGCTGTGACGGCTTCCCCAGCTGAGCCTAATTCAGCAGGCTCTGATACATAGGGTGCCAGAACACAGCATAGCCAAGCTTCGGGAGGCTGTGTGTGTGTGTTGCTCTTACCTGGGGAGTGCTTGCACCAGGATGCGTAGGCAGTGTGATGCTCAGGGCAAAGTTCTGCCGGGAATATGAGTTTTTCTCCACCTCCACCTGCCTAAACATTGTTGCACACCTGATGGGAGAGGCCTTTCAGCAGCCTAATGCAATCTGCCACTCTTTAAACACTGCTTATTGTTCTCTTTAGACATGACATTCATGAACCTCCACCAACTTCCCATTCTCACTCCAATACCAATGACTCACTATTTGTATTATTTTCCCACTAGTTACGGAACAAGAAGTAGTATATTGGAATGTGATGGGGAATTCTAGGGACCAGCACTTCATGTGCAATTGTAGTGTTTTGATCATTCAGAAGTCTGTTAATAGAAGAAGACACGTAAGATACTGTTATCGTCTTAATTAGCACAAGACAAGTAAATGCCTGGCTTTTGTTTAGACTTTTGCTTTGACAATCTGCTTGGCTGCCTTGGTATGAAGAAATGGTTTTGCCTGAGTAGAGATTTGACGCATCATTTCCAAACTGTTCTTGAGTTCACACGAAACCTTTTAGATTATGCGCCTGCATGTGCTGGTTCGTGCTTTGATCTTAGTCCCAAATTAGAGCTGTATTTGGAACACCTGTGACTTTTACAGTAGGCTTAGTGAGTTATCGCAGAAAAAACACACACGATTGTATTTGAAGCTCAGTGCCATTTCATCGTTGCTCGTAGAAAAATGTGTGTTGAATTGTTGGCTCTTTTCATTTTCTGTAACTGCGAGCGCAATGTGGATTTGATCTGAAACCTTCTGTTTGTGTTCCCCATTTGCGTGGGTCCGGCCGTATGGACGAGATCTTGGCTACGCTGGAAAGTCCCGCCGCCTCTGACTGGGTCGGCCGGTTCCACTCCCTGAGTTTGTTTCCAGCCGTGGGCAGTGAGTCACTGAGGCATCATGGGCTGCAACCCGTCAGGTGACTCTTAGAGATGGCGAAGGAGGGGTGATGGGTCGTGGCGTGAATATGTATGAGGGACAGCACTTCATCACGCTGGCCTTGGTCTCTCGGTGTGGTGTTGCGATAGCCCTCCATTAGAGGCCTAAGTCATTTACCCACTTCTAGCCTATCTGGCTCAGCTCATTATAAATTCGATAATTATTTGATGAGTTAATTGAGATGTGCTGCTACTTATAACTGGACAGATTTGACATTAGTCAGACTGGTCTATTTTCTCTGAAATACGGAGACTGAAAACATGGTCCATTTTGTAATTCAGTTCAGTCCTGAGTCTCTCGTCATGGCAAGCCTGAAGCTTGGAGATTTAAGGGCAGGGGTTCAGTTTCTCAATGAAAAATGTTACCTACCTTTGGGACAAAGAGATGGAAAGTGTGAGTCTGAAAAGATTACCAAATCTTGTTTTAGTGTGTGAGTAGACTTGGCTTCAGGAGCAAGGGTGTTTTCCAGTCATGGATTAAGCCTGGATGATTACACATTTCTAATGGAAAATTGAGCAAATCGGAAAGCTGAAAAATGGGAAAATCAATCAATTGTATCTATCTATCTATCCATCTATCTATCTATCCATCTATCTATCTATCTATCTAGCTAGCTAGCTAGCTAGGTGTCTTTCTGTCTGTCTGTCTATCTAGAAAAACAAAAATAATAAATTATTATTATTATTGTTGATGATGGCGATTATTATTCTTCTTCTTATTATTTTTATCATCACTGTCATTAATAATAATAATAATAATAATAATAATAATATCATCACCATCATCCTAATAATAATCATAATAGCAACAATTGCATATACACATGTATTATTATTATTAATATTATTATTATTATTATTATTATTATTGCTGATGTTCCTGTTGTTTTTATAATTACGTGCAGTAGCAACATAAAAAAAGAATTGTTATGGATTTAAAGGTGGGAAGTGAGTTAATTATGAGGACATTTTGAGGAACAGATCTCCAGAAACATGGGTAAAAGTTTTCAACCCCATAGCGGTCCAGAGAGCAGAGGGCATAATGAGTACATTGGATTATACATCTGAGATAATTAGGAGGCGTGTAAATGTGTAGGAGATCCGAAAGGGTAACAGGTTATGAAGAACTTTGAATGTTAAAAGCAGAATCAACACCGAGTTTAAAAGTGAACCAGTGGAGTTCAGCCTGGAGCAAGCTAGTTATGGAAAATGGAGTGCGGTGAGGAGACGCCATCAAGAGAGGTAGTAACTGAAGATCTGCAAGGAGAAGCTCAGTTTCTCAATGTTAAGTTAAAGAGACAAGAGACTTCATTTCAGGCAGTCTAGTTTAGCATTCATCCCATGCGGAAGAAAAGGGAATTTTCATGAAATCATTTCAAATAGAAAAATGAAAGGTCTAAAATAAGGTTAAGAACTAAAATTGAAAATAAAGAACTGAAAATGTTCACTTGACGCCACTGTATCACTAACGACAATTCAGCATATCACAGCACCAATACTCTCCAAAAAGAAGATGAAAAATAATCATTTGAATAAACGTCAAAGCAGGCATTTGATATTGACCATTTGGACCATTTGATTTCAACTGTCCGTGTGGAAGCTTTACCACAATGTACACAGATGTCCTCTCAAAACAAGTCGATAATTAAATGATTAATTTGTGAATCTAAGATCCCGCCCACAAACGAAAGGGACTTTCAACTAATAATTCAGGTTTATCCTATACAGTGCCTTTCTTGTACTCCAGGAAAAAAAAAAGTGCAAGGAAAGTTACCATTTCAAGTTGTTTTACTTATTAGACACATTCCAGGATGCTGTATCATGGCATCTTGATCCAGTAATGAACGGTTGACCTTTTATGGCCTGTTAATATCAACTTCTCTTTAACCGTGGCTGGACATGTGGCATTAGAGGCTCCGTGCGCATCATCACCCATCAAATATTTGTTGTGAAGTTGCTGCGGACAGAAGGGAGTGTCTTTAATCTCAGCAATGTTGAAATGTTTATTTGTCATCAGGCACCTCAGGCCATGAACAGCTGTTAATTAATTGCCCGGGTCCGGGAGGAGAGCATTTGCCCCCAGTTACGCCACTTACATCCCACAGAGTGGTTTTTTTTTCCCTTTACTGTCATAACAAGATTACAGACCATCAGCATGGCGGAGCAATGTGAGATGTGAGCCTGTGGTTTTACCTGGAAGCTGGAGATCTTTCATATGGTCCAACACTGTGGCTTCTTTCACACCATGTAAAATACGTCTGGTTTCATTTCTGATGAAAACACACACACACACACACACACATGCGCTCCCACGCGGTGTGTTATTGATAAGTAGTTCTGTAGTTCATTCAATGAAACTTGCTGAGTGGCTTCGAGTCTCCATGGAGGTCAGGTGGTGAGTTTTATTTTCCCTCATGCAAGTTGAGCATGAAAATGCAACATGACTCAGTCTGCCTTTCGTAACTCCCCTGTTTTCTTCTGTGCATTAAGTATAATTAACATCGCATCTGCTCAATTTAGCCGGGCTTTGAGGAGAGAAAGAAAAAAAGCAGATGTGGTTTCGTTACTGACTTGACTTGACCAGAAGCTGCTCGGTTTTTCACAGTGACAAGTCATTCACTCATCTCTGTCACTGTCAGCTGTCCCTCAGTCACCAGCATTGACCCACACTGGTGGTTGTAGAACATCCAACAGTGCATTCACAGAGTCATGCAAGTGAATGCCGTTTTTGGACCGAGGACGTGGAAACCCAGTCTCGATCCACGTTTTATCTTCTAGAAACCCTACAGATGTTCAGGGCTGGTTGGTTTCACAGTCCCTGTTAAGAAATGGTGGCGGCGTTTAAGGTCATGAGTAGGTGTCTTCTCTTAGAGACAGAAAGGAGGATGTCACAGCGTTTTTCTCTGATAAATCCCCTACAATGACACAGTGGAACTCCCTGGCCCACGCCCTCAAAGCTGCCCTCTTCACGCAGTCTGGAGGCTAAGCTGTAAAGCCGCCCGGGATTTGTTGTCCTGTTGCCGTTCTCCCCTTAAGCTCGGGGTATGTCTGTGTTTTGGTAAGAGTGGCAGAAGGATTAAACCAGCGGCGGTAGAACTAGAGCAGTTTCTTTCTATGGAAGTTGAGAAAGTAATCGCTACTCTCGTGCACCCTTAGAAACTCTAGTGACACTCTCTGCACCAGAGTGACTCCCATGCAGATCAAGCCAATAATTCCGATTTTTTGGCAATGGCATTATTCGATGAAGTGCAACCCACAGGTTGTTAGCAGGCCGAGCACCCACTTGTGCAGAAAAATATATCAAATGACAGATATTTTGCTGGTGCCCAAAGAATGCTTATATTGGAGTGAAAAAAGAGGAGTGCACTGGAAGACACCTTGAACGGTCCCAGAAGAAAGAGGAGTATCTGTGCCTTTATAATATCATTTTATATAATAGAAAAATAAGATAAATAGCATAATATAACCCAAGACACTGAATACATAAAGAACTGAGAACGCATTAGAATATGGTACTGAAAATGTGCCCTTCAAAGTACCCCCCAGTGACTGGGGCTGCCCCTCAAAAAGCTCCTTTTAGAGCCTTTTCAGAACGTTTACTGCAGCAAATTGCACATCAAAGCATTGCTATTGATGTAATTAGGAAACATCACAGTAGCAAACACTTGTATCTCCAGATGAAATAAATGATTAACTAAGTTTCTGTGAAGGGAATTGATTCCAAGGTTTGAACCTTTTTTGCACACTCTTTGTGAACACTTCCCTCAACATAGGTATCTTCATCAGACAGAATCAAATTCATTCATTCATTCATTCATTCATTCATGCATTCATGCACGCATTCATTCATTCATTCATTCATTAAAGACAGATTTGTGCATATACTAAGATCCCTCCCATAATAACAAGCACATTTATATGTTGCACGTTAAAAAGCAACTGAAATCAGCTTAAAACACTCATTAAATTGACGTTTTTTATGAAAGACGTTTTTTATTTATTATTTTCCTTTCATATTTAGTTTTTTTCACAGTTATGACTTCTCTCAGGTTCAGCGCAGCCATAAAGGCAGTAATTGCACAGATTTGCTCTCGCATCTATAAAAGGGCCTTTTTAATGGTTATGGTTAAATGGGTACAATCACAGGACCTGCACCAGGAGGCTTTACTCAATCTGTCATCTGGTCCACCTACAACTTCATGTGACCATCCAATAAGGATGACACGCGCAGTTTCCGATAAAATATCTCTGTGTTACTCGAAGGAGGCACTTCTGTATTTCTGGCACCCTGACAAGCATCCAAACGGAATCTCAGACTATCACTCCCCCAGCTACTGACAAATGCTTCTTGTTTCGTTTGGTGTTAGACTCATTTAGGAACTAATAAAATGTCCCAAACACAGAAGGCTGGCATTAGCCTACATTACATTAATAAAGCTTTATTTGGGACAATCCTCATCTTAAAGGTCACTTTCATCGGTTCTCCAAGAAGCATGGATGCTTTTAGGAATAAGCCTTTATAAATATCTGTGTCAGTTGCTATAAAAGGCTTTTCATGAAACCTTAAGGATGTTCCCCCTCCGCAGAAAAAATCCAGTGCTTTGAAATATGATGAACTATATAGTGGGATATATACTATGTATATATCTTATATATATATCTTAAAGAGGGTTAAACTACCTTTTTCAACATACAAAGTGACTCATTGTGAAACACAGATGACAGTGAAACACAATGACATGCATTCTGTACATTTAACCCACACAGACAGAGTGCAGCGGTGGGCCATATACAGCACCCGGGGAGCAGTGATGGGGACAGTACTTTGCTCAAGGGTGCCTCGGGCCAACCTGCTGGTGTGGGATTCGGACCCACAACCTTTCGATCCTGGGGCCTAGTCCCTAAACACTAGACCACAACTCCCCCATAAAAAAATTTTATTAAATAATAGAAATATCAGAAAGTATTAAGAGAAACAAAAATCAAAAATCTGATTTTCTTGCTGTTTTTTTGGTAAATGCTTCTATTTGTTTTCTCCAGACTGCCCACATACAAGCGTACAACCTAAAACAGTCACCGTGCCAGTTTTGACATCATAAGCCCTGTGAAGTATTTTAATGTTGTGGCCTAAAATAGATTGACCCACCAATTTTGTGGTGTTTGAAAAGGAAAATGAAGTCACACCACAGAAATGTCTGGGCAGCTTCTGTTGCATTTACACTGACTGTCCGGCCTTCCAAACACTGAAGGAACCGACTTCACTTGAGCCGACGCAGAAATGGAACGGCCCTCAAGGATTCCCACGAACAGAAACAGTGAAGCTGACGAGGGGATGCGTTCAAATAAAGACGAAACAAGAGTTTAGACACATAGATGCCCATTCAGTCTTCCCTTCCAACCGGATCAGGACTAGAGATGGAAAAATTAATGCTGAAGTGAAGTGAAAGTGAAAGTGACTGTGTTCTGTTCGTCATTGTGGAACACAGCACAGCACACAGTGAGTCGCAATGAAATTCAACCTCTGCTTTTTACCCACACGCACCGTGCAGCAGTTATGGGGACGGTACCTTGCTCAAGGGTACCCCGGGCAACCTTCTGGTCCGGGATAAAGAATAACGAATGAACCATGAGCGGTGTGGCCCAACAGAAACATCCCAACACTTAGAAAACATTAGCGTCATTTATTCATCATCTACTTCACACACTTCCACAATGGACATTATTCATTTTTACAAGACATGATCATTCCAGTCTCTCACCCCGTGGAATTATACGGGCTGTTGCCGCCCCTATAAGACTGATTTATGGAAATGACCTCTGTTCTGACTGGCTCCCCTGCATGGTTTCTTAATCAAAACATCAAAGCTGAAACACTGTATCTCTAAAGAGGATGGCTGGAGCTAAATGACCTTAATGTATGAGGCAGATCTGGTATCAAAAAAAGAAATTGCTGTAAAAGCTTTTAAATATGAGCTTTCCATATTAAAAAGGTACTTGTTGAGCCTTTTGAACCAATGGTTGTTTTTAAAGAGAATAATGGAAGATACACTGTGCATGAAATCGCACGTCCAAATCAAAGGGTTCTTTAACTGGTCTGGTGGGTTAAGCAGAGACAGGAAGTAAGTAAATTGAATTGAGTAAAGATGCTGACTCATTACTCCTACTAGTATTTTTTCTTAAAGTACATGTACTTCTGCTTTAGTGAAAAATGTGTGTTCTGATCTTAACTGAAATGCAGTTAAAAAAAACTCTCTTTTTTTGCAGATCAACTGGACATAGCTGATACAAAATCAGTGCTTCATCTTAAACGTACATGTGATGACTGAAAATGAATAATTGTGCAAAAAATGTCAAGAGGCTCTAAACTTTTATCACACCAAATGAAATCCAGTAACAGAAGATGTACTACAACAGCTCTGGGATCAGATGGGTTTTTCCTAAATGGATCTAAGAGATCTTTGTTGGTGAAGCTCAATCAAAGAAAGCAAAGGTGGGAAGAAAGCCGGTGATCTCAAGAGCATTACGATCTTATTATTAATATTTTAGCCCGTGTGAGTGTAGAATTGCCTTAATTTTCACGTTACCAGCGAAGCCCCCACCCCCAGCTTTTACATCTCGGTCCCACTGTTGTGGTCATGAACACGAGCTCTTTTTAAAAAAGCCACTAGAAAGTTCTGTCGTCTTTATTTGTTGTGTCTTCTCTTCACCGTACAATTAAAGAGAGACCCTCTTTCATCATCAGCAGAGGAGGTGGCCCTTTTTTCCCCACTTTTTTTTTTGAAGTTGGCGTCTCTCCAGCAAAACAGCGGGCACACCTGTAGCCTAAATTGCCGGTGTTGTCCCCTATGGCCCCTCCCTTCGCTCTCTTCCTCCTCCGTCCCAAACACTTCCGTCCACACATCAAAGGCCCCGCAATCAAAAGTACCTCGCAGACAACGTAGCCCTTTGCTGAGGAGAGACAAAATATAGTTTACCTCAGCCTGGCTTCCTCCTCCCTCCCTAACACACACACACACACACACACACACACACACACACACAGAAATATAAGGCCAAAACAGAGACACCTCAGATACTGATAAAGACACCCAGCACTGATATCAGACAGGAGCAGTGAGAGACTAGACTATACTCTGATGAGCATTTCAACAAGACCCTGTCGGAAACCAAATAATGGAGCACCCTGTGTGCATGTGTGTGTGTGTATGTGTGTGTGTGTGTGTGTGTGTGTGTGTCTGAGTGAGTGAGTGTTGTCTATGGATGTGTGGGGTTAAAGGTCATTTAAAAGGTGTCTCAGTTTCTTTGGATACCCTGTTTCGCTTACTGTGCTCCAAGCTGAGGTACTAGAGTTGTTTACTGTGTGTGTGTGTGTGTGTGTGTGTGTGTGTGTGTGTGTGGGTGTGTGTGTGTGTGTGTGTGTTTTACTATAGTATAATCATTACTGGTGCTTTTCTGTAAAATATAACACCACGTGTGAAATGTCAAATTGTGTGTGTGTGTGTATATATATACATATATATATATATATATATATATATATATATATATATATATATATATATATATATATATTAAACATTAGAAATTAGAATAATTTTAATAAACATATCCTTCATACCAAAGTAAATGGCACATTTACTTCAAATAAACTAACTTATTAGACCAGGCCATCTTCCTCCATTGGTCCAGATCTGATGTGCCAATAGTAGGTGCTAATGGTGAACAGGATTCAGCATGGACAGCATTGTCCCTGCCTCCTGAGACACCCAGACTGTGTACTTGCTGCCAATAGACTCCCCCTGTCGAGAGGAGCCATGTAACAAGGGCATCAGTACTTTGTACTTTATTTATCCGTGAATGTTGAAGATCTTGTGGTGTTTTCATGTATTTTATATGGGCTAAAACACTTAAATCACTGGGTGTAATGGTATCTTATTAGTATTAAACATTACCAGAAAATAATCAATAAATATGACCTAGGACCAGGCCCGACAGCTTGGACATACTGTAGCCAGTGTTTATAGCACATTAAAGTAGTTTCAGTCATAAATGTGAAACAACTTTGTCTCCATTTACTTATCTGTGTTCATGGAACACATCTTATTCGTTTGGAAATGATCTCCAGCTCTGAAATGAATCCATCTATGACTTCTCCAATTTGAAAGGGTGCTTAGTCCAAATTGTCTTAGTCTAGTCCCCTAAAACCTCCTGTGTCTGAGACATCCAAACATTATTGACAAGTAAAAACACACCGAAACCAGACGGTCACATCTGAAGTGGTGCCAGTCATGCAGTGTGGTCATGTGTTTGGTGGTTCACCACATGTGTGTTTATCTGCTCTGCATGCTGTAGCCATCGTGGCTGATTCTTTCATTCTGTCTCACTTTTGTTTATCGTGTGTGTGTCTGTGTGTGTGTGTGTGTGTGTATGTATGTATGTTTGCATGTATGTGTGTTTGAAGGAATCCCAGAGATCCAGGGACGTCAGAGCAGAGCTGTCTGCCACTCTGTCAACAGGCTGAATGTGTCTCTCAATGTGTTTTTAATATGCAGCGTGCGTCTCAACCTGTCATTAACCACACACACACACATTCTTATGTACGCCCACAAGTGCTCAGAAAGCCAGAGCCGGGGGGATTTCGGCCATTGCTCATGCATTCCCTTCTGACAGTCTCTGGCAAAACAGAAACGTGATGAGAACCCGCTTTAAGAGATATCGAATGCTGATTGAAACACAAATAGCAGCTTAATGCCGAGTTGTTCCTGTTTAACCCTTGGACGTGGGACAGGCAGTCACCTGGGGCCCCTGAGCACAATAGCATGTCTGAGTGGAGGGGGGCTTCTGTATCCCTGCTTTTCCCACTGAAAATGATGTCTTTTAAGATGTCAGTCCTGGAAAGATTGCTACAATCTGTCACTTTCTGGTGGTTGTTTCAACCTGCAAGAGCTCAAAGGGCTTCATTCTGTGGCCCCTGGCCCCCAAGTGGACCGTGGTGGAACTGCTAGGGGCCAGAAAAGTATTATTTGAAATATTTCTAGAATAGTATAGTAAAGGAAAGAGAGAGAGAGAGATCTAGAATTAACTACACAAAAAAGTTAACTGGCTTCTGATTGGTTTTGGTTCTGATCTCCAAAGCTGTGAGATGAGAGGAAGCTCATTCTGCCATCTGTAGATCCATATAATGAGACGGCTCCCCAAATAACAGCCCAGATGTGATCAATAATGTGCTCAGACCTTTTTTGTACTGTTGGTTTCATCTGTTTTTTTTTCTTTTCTCACCCATTCTTATGCTTACTCTGAATGTGCATGCCCATGAAATGAAGTAGCAGCTCTTTGTTTCGGTGCATACCTGCAGAAATGGACTTTTCAAAAAGTCATTGCGTAAATTTGTTCATTTTGATGCTTGAAATCATACACTCACCACTAGAACCATCACTGAAGGCCCTTCTTTCTTTTATCCAGTTGGCACAAAGATTGCTTGTGACCAGAGCATCATGACAAATTCATTTGGACATTTTTTTAACCCTGTACCATTTCGCATAAAGCACAGAGCAAACACAAAGCATTAAACCTTTCTCCCTTTTAAACAACAGGAAAGGCTCCTCAGTCAAGAAAAAGCAGAGAAAAAAAAAAAAAACCTGGCTATTTTGAACACCCGGAGATGTACGCCACAACAAACGCAGGTTCAAACCAGGGGTTAAAATGGGCCATCTGGGTCTCAGCCCCACCACATAGTTCAATCACTATTGACCCAACAAATTGGTTACAGTGTAAAAACACAGTTGAAAGGCCCTCAAATAGAAACCGTGACTCACATCGAAGTATACGTCTCTGGGTGCCACCAAGTCTGGCTGTTTCAGCTGTCACTCGGTGCTGTCACTTGCCAATCACTAGGTTCGTGTCTCAGTCTCCATTAGAGCTTCTCCTGTCATTAACCTGGCCTCTTAGACTTGTATCTACCTGAATATTACATTTTAAATTAAAGGCTTCTCTCTCTCTCTCTCTCTCTCTCTCTCTCTCTCTCTCTCTCTCTCTCTCTCTCTCTCTCTCCCTCTCTCCCTTATTTGTATTAGTGTCTCCCAGCTGTAATTGACCAGGCATGTCTCCGGAAGTCAGACTTTGATTACAGTATCTCCTGTGCAAAATAACAGCATTAGTGTTTTAGCAAAGCTAGTCTGTCCATGTGCTCACCAGCAAAACTGAAAGCAAGTTCCATGGATTTCTTTTTCATAGTTACCGTTTTCAGTCGAGACATAATTTATTGTCATTGCGTCGACCAAGTTGTCCTTTTACCTTTTTCACTTTTACAGAAGGCATGCAGTTCTGCTTAAGTTGCCTGGAGCGCAAAGCTGTCTTTCCCCTTAAAACAAAAAGGCCTTTCGGTGAAAAGCCGCCAAACAACTTTCACCTTTCAGCTTTTTGATCAAGAGGTGTGTTATGCACAAAAAACAGGTTTAAAGCGGGGCATATTGGGTCGAGTCTGTCTGGGGAGTATGTGCCTCGGTGCGTAGCAGGAAGTTCTGAGGGCTGCTTAGTATCGCATCGCATCAAGCAAATGTCTCTCACCCAGCATTCAGACTTCACTGATCAATCTGATGAAATGGGCAGCTGACCTGGTTCTTTTTCAGTAATATTGAATCAATAACAGTTCTTCCTAGAGCAAACTAACCTGTTGGTTGGATAGCTAAATGGCTAACAGGCTGCTGGATTATTTAGAGCATTTTTGTGATACAAAGAGCATAAAAAAGATTTTGTAGGTACAAAAGGCTTGGTGTCATAAAGCCGTATAAAAAATTATAAATGCCTTAAACCACCCCGGGAGCAGTGATGGGGACGGTACCATACTCAAGGGTACTTCAGTACAACATAATTGTCTGGGATTCAAACCCACGACACTTCCGATCCTGGGACATAGTCCCTAAAAACCAGGCCGCTGCTACCCCACAGTAGAATATGTATAATACTATTACAAAGAAATGTATAATACTATAATATAAAATTGTATAATACTAGTAGAAATGTAAAATCCAGTAAAATAACTGGATGTAATAGTATTATATATTTTTAACAAAATGTATCAGATGTGAGCTTGGTAGTATTGGAAACATAAGTCTGCATAAGTCATAGTGATTCTTAATAAAGGTGGCTACAGCCTCTTTTAGGATTTTGCAAAGATGTTAGAAGGTTGTCCAGCCTGGCAACCGTTGCTATGAAAGAACACATTCGTGGGGAGGGGCTGGAGAGGTCAGTGGACTACAAGCATGGACACTTTTCAACTTTTATTTACTTAAGCAGGACTTGCGAAAGCAGTTCTTTGCTGTTCAAGGCTGTTGTATATGATGAACTTTTGTCCTTTCATTTTCTCACTCCCACTCTTTCTCTCCATCTTGGTTTCAGTGCTACACTCAATCAGGCCTGGGCAAACAAGCGGCGAGATGTTTGGGGTGTTTGGGTTAGGATGGGCTGTGTTTGTCTGGAACACTAGTGTGGCCTTTTTTTAAGTTCGCCTTTCACTTTTTTTTTAGCTCTTATGTGACTCCGGGTCTTAAAGAGGATTAGACCCGCAGTGTTGAAACGACCCGCATGAGCGTGTGTCATCTTTGGTTTTTGTTTGGGGTAATTATTGTACATTACAACCTTGTGTGAGCTAAGGCATGTGTGTACTTGTACTTGTGTGTTTGTGTGTGTATTTTGTTATTTTATGCACTGGGTTTCCTGCACAAAAACCTAGGGGTCCAGGTTTTAATAAAATTTATTTATTCTCCAGTCATACACAGTAGAGGTTCCCCAACCCGAACCCAATGGGATGTAACTTCGGGCTCGGGTCAGGTTTGATTTCTAATGAATAGCAGATTTTTTTTGCACGCTTGCACATTCTCCCTGCCTTGCATACTTTTGCTCACTGATCATCATGGGTCCAGCTGAATGTCTGCAACGCAACTTCCTCTATCAAGCCTTTCTAAGCCAATGTAACTTGTCCCATATCAGCCTGGAAGGAAACGAGTTGTGTCGTCCTTTGTTATACTCATTTTATGGATTTTAAATGGCCCGAATCATGAAAAACTCTTTACTTTCCTGAGTTTGTTCTGGGATAAACACTGTTAAAAATTCATGACGCACCATCCACTTCCTGGTCCATGTAATCCAAATATGGGAATTGGTCTGCACACTTTTTGTTTTTGTATTTTTGCGATGTCATAGAATTATTTACAGTTCATCAAAAGAGAAAGGAGGGCAGAATTTTCAGAGATTTGCCTAATTATTTTTTTTATGATGACTTTAGTTTTACTTTTTACATTTTAACATAAATATCTGTATTTTAACAAAAGCATCTGTCATTTCTATTCCTTCCATTTTCAGAACAGACTATTACTTGTATTTGTGTGGATGGGTGTCATGATTGTGACCAATTTCATACTAAAGGGACAAAAACACACTGTCCCTCTGTGTGTCCATCGGTGCAGGACAGACGGAAGGAGACGTACTTTTTACTTTATACTCTCCATACATTCCTGTACTTTTTACTTTATACTCTCCATACAATCCTGTACTTTTTACTTTACACTCTCAGTACAATCCTGTACTTTTTACTTTACACTCTCAGTACATTCCTGTACTTTTTACTTTATACTCTCAGTACATTCCTGTACTTTTTAATTTACACTCTCATAACATTCTTGTACTTTCTATTTTTACACTCAAAGTGACATTTTACACACAGGTCTATATTTAGGTTAAGAATACGCCTAAGGTTAAATCTTAAACTGGACCTTAAACCAGACCCAGTTGCCCCAGCCCCTCCTGCAGCCCCGGGGTTTAGACCAATGGTGACTTCAAGTGAAAAATGCCTTATGGTTCCATGTAATGTGTGTATCATTACTGTCCCAAAGGAAGGAAACTGGGAATAATGCACTTACAGGAAACATTCACACAGCATGTGAGAGTGGGAGCTTTGTAAAAATGAAAGAAGACATTGTGTATGACTATGATATTTAAGTGTGTGTGGGGGGGGTGTTTGTGGGGGGCGTGTATATGTATCTATGTGTGTAGTGGCCTCTGAGAGTGGTTCTTTTTGAAGGTTCCCATCGTTTTTCCTGCTGCAGGTGGTATCATTTCAGATGTGTTACACTTGACATATTGGCACCCATAACACATGACATAAAAGCTCCGATTGCATCTGTGTGTGTGTGTGTGTGTGTGTGTGTGTGTCTGTCTGTCTGTGTGTTTATGAAGGTTTCAGTGTTTGCAGTGACGAAGCTGGGATTGTCCTGTGACGGTTTGATTTCTTCCTGGAAGGATGATGCATCTTGGTAGTGCTCCCTCAGGCATTGTCCTTGATGTGAGATGAGTTACTGAATAGTGGGTTATTTTTAACCTCTTGACCTCAAATCAGACACTCGCACACACCTCTCCTTTCTCGTTCTTATAGAGTGTGAATCAGAATGAGACACATCAGATTTAGGAAGACTTTTTGTCATTTTGCTGAATTTATTGATTTTTTTTCCATAATCTAACGGGTCCGTGGTAAGTAAGATCATGTTTTTATCTGATGAATGATGTGCATGATATCTGAATGCAACTGTGCTATGTATTTTGATGTTTGTATGTATATATATATACAGCACTGTGCAAAAGTTTTAGGCAGGTGTGGAAAAAATGCTGTAAACAAAGAACGCTTTCAGAAATGGAAGTGTTCATCATTTATTTTCATCAATCAACAAAATGCAGTGAATGAACAAAAGAGAATCTAAATCAAATCAATATTTGGTGGGACCACCCTTTGCCTTCAAAACAGCATCGATTCTTCTAGGTACACTTGCACACAGTTTTTGAAGGAACTCGGCTGGTAGGTCGTTCCGAACATCTTGGAGAACTGAGCACAGATCTTCTGTGGATGTAGCTTCCTCACATCCTTCTGTCTCTTCATGTGATCCAGACACACTGGATGGTGTGGAGATCAGGGCTCTGTGGGGCCAGAAGAACTGATGCTGGTCTGAAGGCAAAAGGCAGAAACACCAGATATTGATCTGATTTAGATTTTTCTTTTGTTCGCTCACTTTGGTTTTTGTAAATTGAAAAAAATAAACAATCATCATTTATATTTCTGAAAGCCTTCTGTTTACAGCATTTTTTCCACACCTGCCTAAAACTTTTGCACAGTACATATATATATATATATATATATATCCATCCATTTCCTGCCGCTTGTCCCAAACGCGGTCGCGGGGGGGTGCTGGAGTCCAACCCAGCGCACACAGGGCGATGACGGGGGACACACCCTGGACAGGTCGCCAGCCCATCGCAGGGAGGAGCGTGACGGGGACGGCACCTTGCTCAAGGGTACCTCAGGGCAACCTTTTGGGAAGGGGTTTGAACCTCCGATCCTCCTATCATGTGGCCAACGCCCGAACCACTAGGCCACCACTGCGTGTATATATATATATATATACGCAGTAAAGTAAAATCCTTTCACTTTCCTTATGGCAGAATTATGTTATTTTTTTTTTGTTGTTGGATATAAATCTTGTAAGGATGTGCTCCACTTCACATGTTTAGTGTCTGCAATAATCTAATGCCCAGAAAGGAGATCCTGTAGATTCATATGAGATGCCATGAAATAATGAAATTATTTAACTGAAAAAATAGACACCAAACAAAAACAACAAACTCTTGTCATTGACACCATTAAATAATTAATTAATTAAATAATGGCCTCCAAAGAAGTCTTTTTTTGTACCATCATCATCATCATCATGTAGGCCCCTGGTTCCTTTAACCACCAATGCAAAAGAATCTGTGTAAGTCTCACATCAGACATCTCAAAGAATTGAACACTTGGTTGAATTGGTCCCCATTTGTCCACAGTATACGCGTGCATGAACGGATTAGTCAATGGGATGGTGTGAAAGTGAAACGGTGATGGAGATGGAAGCAAAAAAGGAGGTAAACATGCTCCTTTTCAATGGTCATCGTTGAAGATGAGCTCAATTGGCCCGGCAAATCGGCCTGGCTGCTTCCTCCTGGTTGCCAGATAAATGACATCCGGCCTTCGCACTTCCGCCCCTGAGGAGCTCAGCGGCTCTTGATTAACAGGAAGAAACCTGATGTCAGCATGGGCATCGTCCAACAAATAATAACAAACTCGGCAGGACGCCCGTCCCAATTAATTGTCTCTGTTTCTCCATTCTGTAAACAGTCTTGTAGCCTCATCGCTTTCTCCCAGTGCTGTAAACATTCACATCGCCACACTAGCCATGTGTTTGGTCTACACTCATGTTTGTGGTCTTGAGGCGCTAGATGTTTTTCCGAGGATGGATGACTGGGGCCACAATCGGTTCAGCCTGACTGCAAACGATGAGTAAGATTTTTACGTTGTTCCAGGAGAAATGTGGAAAACGAGAATGCGCCTTGACGAAGTCGGGGAATGCCAAGCGTCTAACGCGTCACTACCGGGCACTGTTAGCTTATGTTGCAAAAAAGAAGTGTAACAGTCATAAATCACAGCAGTGGAAAGGCCTGAATGGGTCTTCATTCAGAAACTGATGCGTTGAGTCATGCACTGGGCTGCCTGGCCGTGAGTAAGGGATGAAGACGAAGGAGACGTGAGTGAGGCGAAGAGGAGATGGGTTGAGTGGAAGAGGGCGGACTGTCTGAAGGGGAAAAGGGAAGTGAATGATTGTTTAGGAGGAAGGATGGAAAGGACTTGGGAAAGGTTCTGGAGAAAACTTTGATAGGGAACCAAACAAGCAAAAAAAAAAACTTGTTGGATAGAAATGCTTTATACTTTAATGATCTCACTTTAAACATGTGTCGCTCTTTATTATCTTAAAGGCCCAATATGATGGAAAATCAAAATGTTCTTTTCTTTTATTTAAGAGTGGTCTATGTAGTGCATACACGGTATTAAAGTTTCAAAGCACACGATTTACTCCATTTAGCAGACGCTCTTATCCAGAGCGACTTCCAGGTCCTAATTACAGGGACAGTCCCCCTGGAGACACTCAGGGTTAAGGGTCTTGCTCAGGGACCCAGTGGTGGTAGTGCTAGAGGTGGGATTTGAGCCTGGGACCTCTTGAGCCATAGGTCCAGAGGCAAGTACCCTACCACTAGACCACCCACTCGATAGTCTGTGCAGACATGGAGCTGCAACACGAGCCTGTTTTAAATTCACTGTTTTGTGATGTCACAAAAATCAACACATTTCCAAAAAGTCCATCAATCTGATCTATAACAGTATATTTTCTGATCTTATTTTACTTGTTTTATGCAAGCAAAATATATGCATGCAATGAACTCTGATGTTGATGATTTTAAAATTTAAAAATAAAAATATGAATAATGAGAAAAAGTCCTTTACAAATTATGAAAAGCACTATATAATCTGCACTTGAATCCGTATAACTCTGCCCTACTTTTAGTATCAAGAGCAACCTATAAAGAATAAGGTTATTATACGGTTTAGAGTTGGGTTTGTGATTAGATTTGAGATTAGGTATAGGTGCAGGATTAGGTTTGAAATTAGGATAATTATTAGATTTGGGATTAAATTTAGGGTTAGTTTTGGGATTAGAGTTGAACTAGGTTTGATACTAGGTATTAGGTTTAGTATTAGGTTTGGGATAAAAGTTGGCATTAGCAACAGCATTAGGGTTTGGGTTACTTTTTGGATTGTGTTTGGAATTAGGTGTATTTAATTTACCATCAGATTAATTAAAGACAAGGTGGGCATCTACTGTGACTCTTCATTGAAAGGTCTTACCCAGATTCTGCTGATGATTAAGATCACAATAATGATGATGGTCCTGAGAAACAAAGAAAGAATGATACAACATCCTCTCTTTCTTTGCTAGACGTCACTTCCTTCCTGCCTTTCCCTTGTGGTATTGATGATGATTGTGATGATGAAGTGTGTTTGTGTGAGGGGGGTATAGATGGAGACTGTCAATGAGAACCCCAAACACACACAGAAAAAGATAGAAATGGTGATGCAACATCCTTTCCTTTCTTTTTTGTACTGAAAAAAGGAAACTGATCAGGGAGGTCTGGGTCGATGGATGCCTTGAGAAATAGCTTTCACAGCAATCACGAATGAGCTAAGTTTAACCATCCCAGGTATTTCCATTCATTAGAGGGACTCAGAAAAGAGGGCCAAGAAATACCAAAACATTTTTCCTGCTGCATCGCTATCATGAGGTCGTTTACCACAAACTATAACATCCCCAGAAAAAAACAGAAAACTAGACATAGAATATAAGAACAACAGAGGTCAAAGGGCAAATGCTGTCTGAATGATTGAATATGATATAAATAAACTCACTTGAGTAGTGCAGATCATTTCGATTGTAATATATCAAGGGTTATTTCCAAAATTAGGTAGACTAATTAAATTAAATACCATAATACTTTTTAACATTTAGACTAGCATTGCTAAATTAACTGGCTACCCTTGCGTAATTTGTCAGGAGGCCAATCTTAACCACCCAGAGAGCCAATAATTACAGACCGTGGATGGCATCCCAAACATGGGGGAGTGTTTAATACAAAAATATTTCAGTTAACAATAATCGAACATAGAACACGGCTGCAACAGACACAGTTTAGCTTACTGGATCGTTAGACTTTCTGTCCATGTGACAACCCTTGAGCACACAGCAACAAAACAGTAGGCAGCAACTGATCACTTTTTCCATGTCCACAGTCAACCCACGTTCATTGCTGCAACTTAATCTGGCAAGCGAACACAACTTGCTTTCACTCTTTGGCTTGTCGGATCACGCACCCCGAGGAACGCCCGTGCCGACGAGAGCGAGGCAAGGTGAAGGCCCGAAGCATGAGCAGACAAGCGCCGGCCTTACTGTATGTCACCCTGTGGTTATGGATTGACAAACCCAGCTGGGGTGCGGGAATGATGCGCACCCATGGGATTAGCCCCGGTGGTGGTGGCTAATTTCAGAACTGAATTGAGAAAAGCGCTGTTTCATAATGACGCACAGGTGAGCGTTTTCGCCTATTGTTCGCCCACGGGCCAGTCATGCCTTGTGCTGGCCCCGGGGGCGGCCTGTTTGCTCGGTTCGCACAGGCGAGTCTCTGACAGCCGTCAATGGAGCGTTTCAAAGCAGAGACAAGGTTTCCCGCTGTTTTCTTCTCCTCAAGCAGATCCGTTGTTTACAGTAAATACATGTTTGTGTGTGTGAAGCAGCTATGAGTCAGCTATGAGCACGGCTTTGTAAACACGTGTTAATGTGCTAACCAACCTCAGGTAGGGCCATTTGCTTATGTCGCAACCTTTGAAAGCCAGATATTGCCGCAACGTTTTTTTCGCATTATCCCGGCCACATTATACACCTGTTCACGATGGTGTTACGTGATTTTTTTTTGTTGCTATAATGACGGTCCGTGCCACCTCTTTCTCTCTCTCTCTCTCTCTCTCTCTCTCCTTTTCCCTCTATTTCAGTCTCTCCCCAGCGACTAATAAACAAGCCTATAAATAACATCAGAGCTCTGCAAAAACAGGGGGGGAAGAAAACTTTTGTTGTGGTTTTTTGTTTTGTCGCTGGAGGATCCTGCAGACACACAAACATCCAGGCCAGTAATTAGTGTCTGAGAAGATGGGGTGAGGGCCATTCGGCGGTCTCACCGTTAACCCTGCTCCATTAAAGAAACAGCGCGGCCCGTCACCCTGCTACATCTCTATCCCAGCTGGCACGAGTCGACTAAACGAGAGTGAAAATAAGCTTTAATTGGAATGACAGACAGCGGTTAGGGACTGGGCCTCGGTTTCGACAGCCACAAACGTTCCTGAACAAAGTATTTCTGCTCGCAAAAGAAGCAGAAAACGATTGTTAACATGAGCGTGTGCTCAGAAAAGGGCTTTCGAAAAACAGGCGGCCTAAATGCATCGCAGCTAGACGGGACAAAAGCACTCTGGTATATACGTTTCCACATTTAGTTTTAATATAAGTCAAAGTAAGTTACCTCCCCTAACGCTAAGATGCTGAAAGTTATTACCTTTTACATAATGGGTTACATAATGACTTCCAGTCAATTTACATTCTGTACCGACAAGTCTGAGCCTGTTTGTTTTTACTGTCTTGAAATTAAATACATGCTATTACAGCCAATGTCATCATGGTAATTAACACAATGTTCAAAATGCTGCTTTGTTTAATGTGCTTTCCTAGTTTAACCTTTCAAGCCATGTGCTGCAGCTCCACGTTGAAGTCTACAGCTATTGCTCTGGTTCTGTAGCTAAAAGGAAATCTTTCAATGACAACTTCCAATCCCTGAGAGTTATTTGTGCTATCATCAGTTCGTCAGCTTGAGTCTGAAGTACCATTTACCAAACCAAACTGACCCCTGATGCCCGTAATATCAGTCATTTCAATCTGTTGGGAGAGGAGCCTGTGGAAAAATCAATGAGCAGCAAACCAACAAAAGCAATAAGACAGATTTCCCGAGCCTCCACTGTAACAAAACCCCATAAACAAAACCAGAATGAGAGCAAATGATGGGGACAGTACCTTGCTCAAGGGAACCTCAGGACAACCAATTGATCTGTGAATCGTACCCACAACCTTCTGATTATGAGTCGTAGTCCTTGAACACTTCCCAGTCAACAATTGTAAAAATTGATATTTTTCTATAATTATTATAAATGATATTGTAAAAATGCAACTTTGACAGCTTTTCTCAAGAATTATGATGGGAAAAAAGAGAATAACAGAACATCAAGGAGCCTGAAACCTATTAGGTCTGCTTGTCCAATGTATCAACTTTTTAGGGAGCTACTTGCAGTCTGCGTCAGTGTCTGCTGAGTGAACATTTTCTTAATAAAATGAAGACAGTGGACAGCTGTATGAGCTGGACGGAATGAATTGTCCTTTGTGCATGTGGATCAGTTGGTAATCTGTGCACTGTCCAACAAAAATACAGGTTTAGTCAATAAATCAGATTTGAGTCGCTTTTATGTGCAGTGTGATCGTCGCCAAAAAAATGCTAATCTGAGAAAATGAGGATTCATCGTGAGCAAGTATATGAACTCTTTAAAAGCCCTTATAAAACATCATGCTTTACATTCCTGAAGAAAGTGTCTCATGCTGCTCTGAAACTCCGTCTCCAGTTTATGTGGCTTGAGCGCTGCTTAACACACCTCCAGATGAGCCTAAAGGAAGAACCACTGGAGGATCAGAGGATTCTGGGACTGGTGGGTAGAGGCTGGTAAACAGGAAGAAAAATGCCATGGTTCAAGTGGTGGACACACATACACACACACACACACACACACACACACACCCATACTTATTACGTGCAGGAAGGCAATTCTGCACTGCCCAAGAGCTTAAGGAAGGTCCTTTTCATGTGTGTATGTGTGTGTGTGCGTGTGTGCGTTTGTGTGTGTGTGTGTGTGTGTGTGAGAGAGAGAGAGAGAGAGAGAGAGAGAGAGAGAGAGAGAGAGAGAGACAGAGGGTCACAATTACGTACAGGAAGAGAGAGTTGTAGAAAAATGCCATCTCAGGATGCTGCCTGTAAATATCTCTGCTACTGAACAGCGTTTTTACAAACCTGCACGCAAAGTGAAAGTAAATTTATCATCCCTGAGAAAAAAAAACACACAGTCCAGAGCTTTTTGAGTGGTTCTGTGTTTTTCTCTCTATAAAAACTGGCCCGTTCCTCCAAACTCAACCCTGACTGTAAGATCTGCCCCGAAACAACAGACCTCTTCAACCTGCAGTTTCTCCGAACGTCACAGAAAAGCTCCACTATTGGCTATTTTTTCTGATAAGCTTCTGATAAAATGTGTAATGTCTTTCATAAGCTGTCTTATGATCCCAATGATCCTGACTTCAGCCTATTGCTAACTTTTCTATTGTTTATTTTAAGGTG
>CM029387.1:19562943-19630443 GCA_017165825.1 Hepsetus odoe
GGAAATGAGCGAAGACTCTGGACTTTAGCACTGTTGCTTATTTTTATTTACAGTTACAGTTTCAGGAAAAAAGAGTCATGGGCTGGGGGCTTCAGAATTGTGCGACCTGTTAAGTGTTGTGCCCATCGATGCTGGGACAATCCATGTTGGATACCACAGCCATCCATGAGCCATCCTGTGATGGCTTTTCCTTTCGCCTCAACACTCAGCAACCTGTTAACTTCTATAACAAGATTAGTCTTTCTTCTCCAAGCATGTTGAGATACCCAATGATGCTGCATAAAGATGTGATTGTACATGTGAGGAAGAACATGCTGTTCTTTTTTCGTTTCTTTTGCATCTGAGTTTTAATTCGGTGCAACTGAGAAGAAAATTGGGAGGAAATAAAACACAGGGATGCAGTCTGCACACATGAAATGTCATTTTTTAGAAATTCTTCAACCTTCCTGATTGTTTTCCTCTGTCATTATCTGTTTAAGTCCTTCCCAGCATCTTCCATCATGCCAAGACTTCAGGGTGTGCTGGGTTCTAGATGCAGAGGGGGTAATTACTTTTGTAGGTCATGTGCAGGCCGCTCTTATTTGGACAGGATTTTAACCCCCCCCCACCCACCCACCTTCCCCGGAACCTGACGGGGTGACACAGTGGTCAACAGCAAAGCATATCAGAGAGCCTATATATCAAACTTTTATTAGGAGGAAGTCATTACGGTCGGCCTGACCCCTCCTTGACCTGAAGGGCAGATTAAACTGTAGCCAGGGGTCAGGGCGGGGTCTCGGCCTCCACCGTGCACTGTCCAGCAACGCAAGTGGCCTCTCAGTGCAAGTGTTTTAACTTACTGATCACCGAGGGACAAGAGAGCATATTTTCTCTTCTGTTCTTGGAGGATGATACATATTGGCTTGTATATCGATGTTAATTCCTTATTTATTGAAAGTGATCGGGTAAAATTCATTTAGGTCCTCATAACAGTTAAGCAAGGATTCCATTCAACGCACCATTCAAGGAAAGTGAACAGCTGAGCAATGTCAAGGGTGCACCGGATATTAAAATGGGCAGATCTCCATGATGATGTTTAATCTAGATTTTAAGAACCTCCCCATTTTTTTGCTCACTGATTTATATCCTAAACAGAGTATTTTTGCATAATAATAATAATAAGAAGAATAAGAATAATACACAAAAGTGCTATGATTATGGTTCTGAATCTTAGAATACATTTCTGATCATTTGCTTTAGTTTTAAAAACTGCCAGGCTTCCTTCTCCTCTTTTTTCTGCGACGCTAGTTAAATGCAGAAGCATTTAGGGTTCTCCTGCAAGCGTGTTTATCTGTGCAATATTCTTATGTCAGCAGCAGTTCACAAAGGCGCTACGCATGGCTCACAGGAAGCACTTTCCAGCCATTATCCCACCCTGATAGGATTGTCTGACTGGAGGAAACCCACATTTACATTTACAGCCACTTTATCAGACGCTCTTATCTAGAACGACGTGCATTGTCTAATAACAGGGAAAGCTCTCTAGGAGCACCGTTTTATTCCTTTTTACTCAGGCAACCCCTTCCACAGAGCACAGTGAGGGATGGAAATCTGTGAGTGGGAAAGGCTGCAATGTGCTGCAGGAAAGCTGCCTTTTAAAAGGGTTCTTAGCGTCAAAAAATTCATCGATGCTATTAAAATCTGCGCTGAAGAAAAACGGTGGTCAAACCAAATAGTGACTTTTAAAGCTGGTTAGAATTAAAACTAAAACTGTGTTTAGACTGGATTTACATAGATGTTTGCTGATGTTTGCATTTTTCTAGCAGAATTTAAAACATTAAGAGTGGCTCAGGACACTTTTTAAACAGCACTGTAGATGAGGTGAAGCTCCGCTATCAGCTCCTAATCTACAAAGCTTATGTTTCCATTATCAGTAGAGTTCATAGACGGTTTTAAGAGAGAGAACTAAATGGCCCCAAGTATCAGGACAGGGATGAGGGGGCATCCAAATGCCCCCAGGCTGCCTGATACTCAGCAGAAAAGTGATGATGGCTCCTGCCCCACCGTCGCCCACATTATCACCCAGCGCAGCCTGACCTCTGTCAGGAGGTGAGTGGGGATCCCTAATAGTCGACCTCTGACTTTTTGCCCCTCTGAAAGGTGATACTGCAGCAGGAAGGTAAAACCAGTGTCAGGACAAGGGGGATGGACTCCGGATTGTCCACTCACACACCTCAAACCCAGTTATCTTGGTCTTTTCCTGGCTGTTTGTGTAGTTTTTAAAGTTATTTTACTTGTTTTAAGTGCTTTAAATGTCCTTAAAACCCCTCTGTACTTCACTGAATATCTGTTCAAAAAGGGGAAGATACATTCAGTTACAGAAAAATGGTGCAGGAGCATCTTTTTATTTAGCTTTTTATTCAAATTCAGCCTCTGGATTTAATAGTTTAACATGATTGTTAATATTATTCCAGATAATAATAGCCATAACTTTCTTTTCTTGTTGCTTATTACATTTTTCTAAACACAAAAAGTCAGCTTTAACTCACGTGCAAAGAAACAATTCTGTAAATTATATACTTTATTACTACCAGACATGTGTACACATACGGAATACAATTTATGCTAAAATGGAAATGTTTGTTACTGATTTTTAAAATCTGACCAAAAATGTAATTTTCAAACAGGAATAGGCAGTTGAAGCTTACCAAATTTATTTGTACAATTAAATTTGTAATTACAACAATAATTAAGTTAATATAGATTGTTAATATTAACATTTGTTTCAGTCCAATATGTTTAGGTCTTGTTTTTTTTTTGTTAGTTTTTTAAAGCTTTAAGTCAGCTGTGTCACCTCACACGCAAGGTGATATTCACACTAACGCACTCCCGCTTTTGTTCCATAGTTATAGAACAAATACATTTAAAATGTACATTTTGGACCAACACTCAACTAATCTCCATGGCAACAAATGACAAAAACATCCAAAACAACAATAACCTTTCAACAAATTCAAATACAAAATTCAAAAATCCAAACTAAAATATTTTTTTATAATCCCAAATGGTCTCCTTTTCTACTTACAGTATGGGATGGATATTTAAAAGTTTATTCAGAACATCCTCCACAGGTTTCAAGAAGCTAAATGTAAGAAATCATGAATATTGTGTAAATTTGTGCTTTTCTAACCTCAGTAAAATGGCAGCTTAGAATGAAGAGCTAGATGAGAGCGAGGCCTTCATCTGTGGAGCTGTTTAGAGACTGAACTTTTTTCCCTGAATCTGAAGATGTGGCTTTGTTTTCTTCAGAAAGCACCCAATAAACTTTTTCGAGTGGCTCCATGCCGGTGCGTTCCGAGCTGTTTGCAGTTTTAAGAGGGAGGGCGATGCCAGCATTGAGGCTGGTTTCTCCTGCTGGCTGATTTAGTGTGTGTTGTGCAACAGGAGAAAACACTCTGCCTCCAGCGATATTTATTTGTCCTTTTTTACCGTCCTAAAGCAAGCTCTCGTTCTTTGTCATTGACCAAAGAGGCAGTTTGATGACGCATTAGTAGAGTGATTTATCACTTTTTTAAGATGTACTTTCCAGATAAGCAGTCCATCCTGTTCCTGCAGGATTGGAACATGAGTTAGCTAAGACCAGTTTGGGTTTCAGATACGCTCGTCATGAGAAGGATATTGCATTTTGTGTGTACATGCTCAAAGTGTACATTCTGATGGCTTAGTCATCTTGTGAGAAGCCTCCATACTAAATAGGGTTGATACATGGACATCTGGATGGGTAGGCCAACATTTTTTTCAATAATTAGCCTTGGACAGTATAAAATCTTTATATAGTAATTGTCACAATCAAACCTTGTATCTCCAAAACTTCTTGAGTTCACTACATTAGTAGTGTTCTTGATGTTTACACAATGTAGAGATCATTTGCGTCCATTCTTCTGGATAAGTGTGGACGTGAAAGGAAACCTAGTGTCAATGCAAGCGAGACTCACACTGAGACTTGGGTCATTACTGACAAGACTGAGGTTGAGCATTGAATCTATTACATGCAAGTTTAAGCTGAGCTCCGATTCATTGCAAACAAGCGTCAAGTCCATTCCCGAATCCCTACAGTTCAAGCCTCGATTCAAGTCCTGAGTCTGTACAGATGAGACTCAGACTGAGTCTTGAGTCAGTGCAGGCAAGTCGAGAAAAACGGTTCTCAAGTCTTGATTTCTCAGTCAGTTGGGGGCAAGCCTCAGAGAGAGTTCTCAAGTCAAGTCCTAGGTCGGTAGTGGCAAGCCCTAAGGCAAGTCCCGAGTCATTACATGCAGTTCTTAAATTGGCTTTCTAATAATAAGTTCTAATGATAGTAATAATAAAATCTATAAAATCGTATTAGATGATACGGTAATTCTTTTGCTGATTTCTGGGAGAATGATTTGAGACTTGTGCCTCCTTTTATACAAATAAGAGCTAAGATCCATGATTACTGAGCTGATCACAAATATATTTTGTTGTCCAAGGCTCGACGGGCTGCGATTGGTCCGAAGCTGCTGTGTGATGTATAGGGCTGCTGATGGAGCTCCTGATGACTCTGATAGCCCCTGAGACAGGACGCGCAGGGGTCGGAGGGGAGCAGTCAGAGGGAGACACTGTGGTCATAGTGATGACAGAGGAGGACGGGGAGGGTGAAAGAGAGAAAGACATGATGAGGGACGCAGTACGGCAGGAGGAAAAGAAGAGCGAGAGTAAGTGAAAGACTGGGAAAAATGCATCAGCTCCAAAGGACAGAAATTAAAGCAAAAATGTAGACAAGCCCTGTGACCTCCCACCTGGAGGTCAAAAAGAGAAGAAAAAAGCCTTGTCCCTGTTTTCTTCTGAGTAAGACCCAGGCTATGTCTCAGCCTACTCTCTATACTGTTTTATGAAAGTTATGAAGTTCTACACCGAATTAGTGCCTTATTGGTGCAGCATTTGAGATTACGTTTTTATTAGGCATATTATCCTGGTTTGGGTCATTAACTTTTTGCATATTTAATGCACTTTGCCATTGTAATACACCAAGACATTCTGATTATTGTTCATATAATACAAGGCTTAAAGCTCATGCAATGACTGCAATACAGAATGATGAGAGAGTGAAGGCTTTTTGTCCTTGATTCCTTGCAACAAAAAAAACCCCCAAAAAAACAACCTAACATTAATATTACAGTGAATTACTAACTATTTATTGACAAACCTATGTTGTGCATCATGCATAAGAAGCGAGAGGGGGTATGCAGCACTCTAAGGGGGTACAAGACTGTTGAAATACACAGTAGCTTTAAGACAAGTTGTCTGGAAAACTTAACCCAAAGTAAACATTCTAACAAAAAGGGTTGTGTCAGAAAGAGAGGGAAAGAAAAAACACTTTGACTCATGTTATCAGCGCTGCACGAAAGCAGTAGTTTGAAACCAGGCCCTGAACAACCCCCACCCACTCAGCACCACATACTCCTCCAGAGCATCGAAATCGAATCTATCACTTGCTGGCCTCTTATCGATGGCAAGTTACTGCATAAAAAGGGCTATTAGCAAAGAGAGCGACAGTGAAAAAGAGATCATGGGTCAGAGAAAACAAGAGAAACAATAAAATGAGTTACAGGCTTAAGGCCTGGCCGAGCGGTAGACTTGCCTTGCTCAACAGGGGGCAATTATGAGTGATGGCTGAGGGCGACGCCTCAGGGTGATTAAACAGAGTAAGTGGGATGAGTAGTTCTCAGCCCACGTTAATCGGTAACCACATACACCAAGGGTCACGTCTGGACGATAAAACTGGAGTGACAAGCAGACGAAAGTCATACATGGAGTTGTCCGAATCCACTTGCTAAATTAGTCTTTAAGCCGTTAAGCCGTATCTTAGTCATGTTTTCTCCCAGATACTGTGCTCCTTTCTCCCGCTTTCAATTGCGTATGGAGCAATAGCATGTTCTTCCCACTCACACACTGAGCGCACACATTCTTTCAGACAAAGCACAGGTAAATACTCCCTCCTTTAGGAAACTCTCTACGAAGATGTGCTGGACAAAATCCTGTGAGCTTAATCACGACTTGGGTGTAAAATGTTTTGGGTTAACTTTATATTCTATACAGTTCTGTTTACCATCTAAAGCAGGGGACCTCAGTCCAATTCTAAAACCTCAATCCCATCTTCGGACCTTATTAGCTCTGCCCCCCGGAAGGCCTTTGGCGTCATTTTTTCCGGCTATAGTTCTTTTTTATAGTAAGCGCATATGCTATAGTTCCTTTCTATTCAAATAACCCCTGCTCTGATTGGCTGCTCCATATCATGCTTTGTTACACAGTAAAACTTCAAAGCGAATGTTAAAGTGCTGGGTGAAAAGTATCTGATTATTATGATGTAATTTTATTCGACTGCATTGTTTTTGTGATGTCATAAACCAGTGACATCATAAAAAATGCATTTTGTGAATACACAAATACATATATATATATATATGCAAAAAAGTTTTATATGAATTCATTCATTATTGATTAATAAAGTGAGCTCCACATGATGTTTTCGCAAATCAACCAATCAGGCCACCCTTTTATGTGTAACAGTTAAAAAATACAATGGTTTTCCCAGATTTAAGATGGTTTGATGATTTAAGACTCTACTGTGGGAACCGAACCCAGGACCTTCTGGCTGTGAGGTCACAGCACCTCGTTTTTTACATAATATAAGCTCTTTAAATGTGTGTCCTTATTTGGGAATGATGTAACGTTTTACTCTGGATTGCCTTGTTTTTCTTGCCTTGCATTACACTCTTCTTACAAACGTTGTCATATTGTGATCTGTCATTGACAGAGCAACAATGTTGAAACTTTAATGAAAAATTTCTGGCTTAGTCTCAGATTGAATGGTCGGATAAGGAAATTATGATATTTTTCAATGCCATATGATATTTTCTTCCTAAATTCCAGCATTCTGGCCTGGTCAGCCTTTATCACTATTAGCTTAGCATGTGCTGGTGCATTCTGGGAAAGAGTAGATCGAACTGCAGCGAGCGCTCCCTTCCACCTTCTGAGATTTGGAATTGTTTTGTCCCCTCTTCGCCAGACAGGTGCAAAGTGTATGTTAAGTGGATGATAGGCTGCTGACCTCTTTTGGGTCAAAACGCTTAACATAGCAGAGCTGTCATAATCACTGATGCCCTCACGGGTCACTCTTGAAGGTTTCATAACCCAAGTGCTGGAGTCCATGTGCAATAAGGCTTTCTCTGCTTGTAGAGAGTGAAGATGTCAACAAACGCAGCACAGGGTGTGTATGTGTGTGTGTGTGTGTACAAAGCAGGTCAGGTTAATGTGTGCTAGAATTTAGCACAGAGCACCAGGGTCAGGGTCGCTATAAGCCTCTTAAAATGCAAAAAAAGCATCTCTAACAAATGTAGAATCTCTTGCACTCTCACACTGTGTGTGTTTATGTCTCTTTATCTCTTGTTCCCAACTCTCGCTCGAGCCGAGCTGATATCTGACTACCTGCATTACACAGGTCATGCATTAGAAGGCCTATTTCCTTCATTTGTCTTTGTGTTTTCCCCCCTGAGGTCCATTGACCTTTTGTGTGGTTTCATAAAAGGAGACCATAAAAAGTAAGATCTTTATTAAATGATGCTGAGAAAAGTTGATTGATGCTTATATTATTAATTGTCTTGTAGATCACTTTTTGCAAGAGTACCAAAGAACATTTTGAACAAATTACAGCTTAATCATAATGCGGCAGCTTGAACACTTTTAAGGGGAGAAATCGGATCATGTTACTCCACTTTGTTTGAACATTGATTACCTGCATCTAGATTAGATTAAAAAATTTACTTACAAAGCACTCGAAGGGCCTGAAACCATTTTATAGCACTAATCTTTTAGCTATCTACCTCTCACCCAAGGGCTTTAAACCAAAAGATCAAAAGGAATTTTGTAGATAGGCAGCTTTTTTATTTTTGCAACCAACTATAGAACACATTATCATCATAGAAGCTGTTTCACTTTCCTATTTAAAAATGTATTTATATACAGTAGTGTGCAAAAGTTTTAGGCAGGTGTGGAAAAAATGCTGTAAACAGAACGCTTTCCGAAATGGAAGTGTTGATCATTTATTTTCATCAATCAACAAAATGCAGCGAATGAACAAAAGAGAATCTAAATAAAATCAATATTTGGTGTGACCACCCTTTGCCTTCAAAACAGCATCGATTCTTCTAGGTACACTCGCACACAGTTTTTGAAGGAACTCGACTGGTAGGTCGTTCCAAACACCTTGGAGAACTGAGCACAGATCTTCTGTGGATGTAGCTTCCTCACATCCTTCTGTCTCTTCATGTAAACCAGACACACTGGATGATGTTGAGATCAGGGCTCTGTGGGGCCAGAAGAACTGATGCTGGTTTGAAGGTAAAAGGTAGAAACACCAAATATTGATCTGATTTAGATTTTTCTTTTGTTGCTTTTCATATCTGCTCTGTGCCTTTTTTTTTTTTTTTATCATTTATTCTAAAATATTTTTTTAAACATCTGGATCAAGAGGTCCCCGGTTCGAATCCCACCTCCAGCACTACCACCACTTGGTCCCTGAGCAAGACCCTTAACCCTGAGTTGCTCCAGGGAGGACTGTCCCTGTAATTAGGACATGTAAGTCGTTAAGAGCGTCTGCTAAATGCCGTAAATGTAAATGATGGAGGGAGTAGAGGTGACAAAGGTGGAGGAGTTTAAATACTCTGGATCAACAGTTCAGAGGAACGGCGAGTGTGGAAGAGAGGAGAAGAAGAGAGTGCAGGCAGGTTGGAATGGGTGGAGAAGAGTGGCTGGAGTGATCTGTGACAGACGGGCACCAGCGAGAGTGAAAGGGAAGGTTGACAGGACAGTAGTGAGACCAGCTATGTTGTACGGGTTGGAGACGGTGGTGCTGATGAAAAGACAGGAGGTGGAGCTGGAGATGCTGAGATGTTCGTTGGGTGTGACGAGAATGGACAGGATTAGAAATGAGTATATTAGAGGGACAGATCAGGTTAGACGTTTTGGAGACAAAGTTAATGAAGCAAGGTTGCGTTGGTTTGGACATGTGCAGAGGAGAGACGAGGATTATGTTGGGAGGAGGATGTTGAAGATGGAGCTGCCAGGAAAGAGGAGAAGAGGAAGACCAAAGAGGAGGTTTATGGACGTGGTGAGAGAGGACATGAAGGTGGTCAGTTTGAAGGAGGAAGATGCAGAGGACTGGAAGAAATGGAGACAGTTGATGCGCTGTGGCGACCCCTAAACAGGAGCAGCCGAAAGAAAAAGAAGAAGATTATTTTTCTTATTTTCACTCTAACAGCTTATTCTGTTTGTTTGTCTCATTTGCTGATATTTATTCTTAGTGAAAAGCACTTTTTATTATATTTTATGTATGAAAGGTGCTAAATAAATAAAGATGATTATTTAGATCCTTAACATTATGCTGAAATGACTGCTGCATTTAAGATTCACTCTGACAGTCAGCAGCAATGTTTCATATGAACTGTTTATCCAGTGAATCTTTTTTTCTGAATGCTCTGTAGCTTGTGGCTTCACAGATCACCAGCAAAAAGAAGCTGCAGTTTAGTAAACTGCATTAACAAGACACAAGGTGGAGCAATTGGCTCATTTAGTCCATCTGTTCACCAAACACAGCTTTCAGTGCCATCTGTTGTTGGAAAGGGGGATTTTCTTTTTCAGTTTTTGGCCAAAAAGGGAGAGACTCACTAACTTGATCTTCAATCAATTTTTTTTAAAGAAAGGAAAATAAAAGAAACAAGAATGCTTCTAGCAAGATTAGAGCCCTGCATATCATTTAATTCCATTTTAAAGAAAAAATCATGATTTATTTGAACAAAATGGGTTTTGGTTTGTCTGAATGATTGTTTTAAAAAAACATTTTTTATTAACTTATTAAAAATTTGACCCATATTTTTTTACTGCCGTCAGATCAGTAAAGGAGACTCCAGTTTTGCAGAACTGTAAGTTGTGATTTCTTCTGTTTTTGCATATTTGTCACACTTTGCTGTTTTAAACCTTCAAACAAAATCTACAATAAGAAAAGAACCACCTGAGTCAAAAAAATTTTTTCACATTTTTAAATTAGCAAACACTAAATGGACTGGAGGGCAGCGGTGGCCTAGTGGTTTGGGCGTTGGCCCTATGATCGGAGGATCGGGGGTTCGAACCCCTTCCCAATGGGTTGCCCTGAGGTACCCTTGAGCAAGGTGCCGTCCCCGTCCCGCTCCTCCCTGCGATGGGCTGGTGACCTGTCCAGGGTGCGTCCCCCGTCCTCGCCCTGTGTGCGCTGGGTTGGACAACCCCGTTTGGGACAAGCGGCAGAAAATGGATGGATGGATAAATGGACTGGTGGGAAAAAGCAACTTCCTGCAGTTATTCCTTCACCCAATTAAAAGCATTACATAATAATTAAGACTAATTACACTATAACTTGGTGTCCCAACTCTAGTCCTGCAGGGACAGTGTCCAGCGCAGTTTGGTGACTCCCTTGCTGACACACCTGGTTCAACTCACTTGTTTATTGACGGGTTCAGTGAAACACCAAAGTGTGTGAACAGCAGCCCCCCAGGGACCCCTTTGGATACTTTTTGATCACTGAGAGATCTGTTTAAAGGTTTCCTGCCGTTTAAAGGATGATCAAATGTGTCATCCAGAACTTTTGAAGAAGAGCATTATTGAAATGTATCTGTCTGGAAGAGGTTACCTTGCCGTCTCTCAGATTGGGAGACTCCAGCAAACCACAGTAAGCCCCCAAATGGAGAGAACTTGGTGGATCAGCAGTGGTGGATCATTAATGCCATTTAAACCCAAAAAACCTATTTGCAATATTGCAATATTGCTTTATTTGATTCACATTGACAGAGTCAGCAGCTGAATATGATTCACATTAATAAATGATTCATTGTGCCCCTTCGTGTAGAGAGCTGATTCAACTTGTCTGAACCTTCACAGATCAAGAAAAACCTGAAACTATCCAACACCATTGACTAAATGGCCAATTTAAAACCCACTTTCCAGACCTGATGTTCCCTTTGAGAGAAGTCAACTCAGATCAGCTTTAGATTACTTTATATGCATGCAGTTCATGTAAAGAATTTATGATTGTATATCTTGTTGTCATGCAAGCAGTGGCAGCGTAGGCCTAGTGGTTAGGGTGTTGGTTCCAGGATCGGAAAGTCGTGGGTTTGAATCCCAGACCAGTTGGATGCTCTGAGGTACCCCTGAGCAGGGTACTTTCCCCATCACTGCTCCTTGGGTGCTTTAAATAGCTGCCCCCTGCTGCATGGTGTGTATAGGTGAAAAGCAGAGGTTGAATTTTGCTGTGCTTCACAATGACAAAAAGTCACTTCACTTTCACTAACAGGAGAGATTAGCAAGATAGAAATTGCAGATGGTCCATAAATTTGCAGAATTCCGCAAAATTTTAACTAATATTATCAAGGCATCAGACCCAGTGGAGTCAAAAAAATGATAAAGAAATGGCATAATCTGGTCAGTTATAAAAGCGATACTTGAAGATGCACTCCAGAGACAATGCTTGAGCTACGCATATCCTTATTTGGATTAAAATGCAAGAGAAGCTATTTGGTATAGTGGTGCTTTACTTTGCTAGGATCCACCATCAAACATCAAACAACCAATGGCAGTGGTTGAGTGAAGACTGTTCACCCCCCTAATTGATGCGCATCTTCTCAAGCTGCTGTTACAATGTCAAAGGGCAGTTCAACATACTTGGAGGAGAACACTAATCACCCAGTCTGTTCATATGATTGCGTGTCCTACCCACTCCGGAAGAGCAAAGGCCATTGTGTTATCATGGAGAGTAATATTTAAACATCGTAAAATGTGACAAAACCCTGAGAAATGTTAACAGGATGAAATATAGAATGTTTTTCAGCCCAGTTATAAGTCCTAAAAAAATGAAAACCAAAAAGATGCAAAAGAAGAATCAGTAAAGCCCACAACATTCTGGGGGGGAAACTGTGGTTTAGAGTTTCCATGACATGCTTTCTGCAAATGAACACAGTGGCTTGTTGAGAATTGTGACACAGGCGGCAGATCCTGACACACTCACTGCTGAAACCACTTCACAGGAGAGTGTCTCTGATGAACTGAAAAAAAGTCATGCAGCAAAGCATTAGGTGCAAAATAAGCTTTTTGCTTATACATTACTTTTTTTTTCTTTGCAACAAGGTTAAGTAAAAGATTCAAATGAGAAATGAAGCTTCTGAGTAACCGTGTTATTACATAGTATTTCCTTTTAGTTTAGATAAATAAATGATTCCATAAATGACCCACCAGCATTTGTCAGACACACTTAAACAGAGGATCTTACAATGTTAGTGGACTAAACATATTGTGTCTTGCCAAAAGAGCGGTGTTGCCAGATTGGGTATCAAAGTACAACACCTCTGCCTTTATTTACTGCTTTAATAAATCCATTTATTGATCTTCTGTCTGAGCTTTTTATCTTAACCTGGGTGAAGAAGGCTGCTGGAGACAAGGGTGGGGAACCACCTGTGTCTGTGCTCTACAGTACTGCTTTTTTTCTAATCTAAAATTAATTTTACTGATCTGTTCATCATTATATGTTAATGGCCACAATCACACTTAATTAGAATATAGTAAATCAAAAACACTGTACAGAAAATGTAATATTAGCCTGTTGTTATCTGCTTTTTCCTAAAAAGTTAACATTTTGAGGTATTCTAGGGTTTTTGGACAGTGTCGATATTTACTTGGCTGCAGCTTCTTCCTACAACAGCTCTTTGTGTGAAACTGCTCAAATTAAATCAATGGTATGTACTCTTATATTCCCATTCATTTCATTGTGGCCAGTTATTGTCTTAAAATTATTATTATATTTTTTTTTTATTAGCAATACGTTGCAATAATGGCTAGGGCTCAGTGTAAATTTTCACTATGAAAGGAATGCACACTTTTCTTTTAACAGTGCAATGTATTTTCTCGCCATGGTGATTCTCTAGCAAGACATAAAGAAATGACTGGCTCAAGACTTTAACAGTCATCTCCATCAATGCTTAGTGGATATATGGAGTACAACTCACATCGTCCAGTGAAAAGCTGGCCATCACACAGTTGCAGGGCAAGTTTGTCATCCGATGAGACTTGAAGCGTCCTAGAATGGTAAAATAAGACTGGATGAAATTTTTTCAGCTTATACTAAACAGGGCGGTTTGAGTGTTGGAACCTGTCCTAGAACTTGTAGGATAAAAAGGGGAGAAACACCCTAGCCACGTTGTAGGGCAGACACACAATCACTCCTAAGGGGAAAGTTGGTCATTCCAATCCACCTGATGTGTCTTTGGACTGTGGGTCCAAATCAGAGCGCTCATATGAGGTTTTTACAGACACAGGGAGAACATGTAAACTCCAGGGTTGGGAATTAAGCACCTTTTTGCTATGATTTTAAAATGAGAATTTTAAAACAGTTGGTCCTGACCATATAATCTGATTATATACTAATTGACTGAAAGGCACTTATTTCGCAGTGAACCCTTTTTTATTTATTTTTTTTTTACTTTAGCACATACAGAAGAGAACATACCTTTTCCCAGATAAGATTGACAGGTCATTTGGTCTGATTTGCAAGTTCTGAACCTGACACTGTTCCTAAGCAAGCTTTTCTATCAGTTGCTAAATGATTATACGGCTTTAATGACACCACGTTGTGGTGAATCTGATAAAAATGGGAAAAGCTGAGGTGAACAATTATTGTGAAAGTGAAAGTGAAAGTGACGACCCTCGTCATTGCGAGGTCACGGCACAGCACACAGTGAACCACAACGAAATTGGACCTCTGCATTTAACCCATACACACACGTGCAGCAGTGGGCAGCTATTGAAAGCGCCCAGGGAGCAGTGATGGGGACGGTACCTTGCTCAAGGGTACCTCAGGGCAACCCACTAGGGTGGGAAGTGTGACAGTTTATGTGGCAGTTTATCGGTTTATCTTTAATGCAGAAAGCTGCTACTTCTGGTGGAAGGGAAAGTAGATTTTATAGATACGGGTTACATACTGTTTTTGTGTGTGTATAATTTACAACAGCTTTAAAAACACAAAACCCAACTTCATCAAATGATCCAAACGGATTGATCATATATATTGCAGATCCTGCACTGCTTGGTCTGAGACAAAAGATTTACCCTTTAGCGTCTCCAGTCTTGCGAGAACAGCCACAAAGTCATCAAAGTGGATCTCTCCAGCGGTGCTATATCTGCTCCAAAGCAGGTCGAAATTGAGCTCATTCAGCTGCAGGTCTGCAAATAAAACAAGTGGACCGCTGAAACCTCACAACATCGGATAATAGACAACAAGAACAGAAGAGTGTCATACATACAGTAGATTCTGAGACTGGCCCTGAAAATTTACAAAATGCAAAGTGAGCGAACGAAAGAAAAATGTAAATCAAATCAATATCTGGTGTTTCTACCTTTTGCCTTCAAACCAGCATCAGTTCTTCTGGCCCCACAGAGCCCTGATCTCCACATCCTCCAGTGTGTCTGGATCACATGAAGAGACAGAAGGATGTGAGGAAGCTACATCCACAGAAGATCTGTGCTCAGTTCTCCAAGGTGTTTGGAATGACCTACCGGCCGAGTTCCTTCAAAAACTGTGTGCAAGTGTACCTAGAAGAACTGATGCTGTTTTGAAGGCAAAGGGTGGTCACACCAAATATTGATCTGATTTAGATTCTCTTTTGTTCATTCACTGCATTTTTTTCCACACCTGCCTAAAACGTTTGCACAGGACTCTTTAAAGTAGCTCTTTAAAGCTCTCTGAGGGTTCTTTGGCAAAGGTTGATTGTAGAATCTAAATTCTGAAATGGTTCATTGCAAGGTTATAATGATCAGTTATTATAATCTTTATTGTATCATACCTTTTGCTTCTTTGACTGTTTATATTCTGCATCATTAAATACATTAAATACTACATCATAGTGAAACACTACCTCTGCATTTAACCCACACACCATGCAGTGTGCAGCAAGGGGCAGTCATATCAAGCATGCATGGAGCAGAGCTGGGGACAGTACTTTGCTCAAGAGTACATCAGGGTAACCTACCGGTCCCAGATTCAAACCCAAAACCTGCCAATCCTGGGGCCTCGTCCCTAACCACTAGGCCACCACAGAATTAAACAAGGAAAACCTTTCACATAAACTGCCATAATACATTATAATCATTTCATTTTCAGCCCAGACCAGTGAAGCTTCATCAATCAAATTCAATTCAATACTCTAATCTATTCCAAATAGGTTGATGGCTTTAGCTCTCCGGCCCATAGCAAAGTTGTTTGCTGCTTGATGAATCTAAAAAATCGGATGCCCTCTGCTCCGTGGCCCAGTTCCAGTCCATGATCTTTCTCCGTAGTTTACATGGTGTTACAGTCTGCGTCAACTGCGTATGAAAACAATGGCTTAATCCACTTATTTGACACTTTGAGTAGTGTATGCTAACAATTACTAAAGGCTGCACAATGTTTGTAAATCCAAATAAAAAAACTGATAATAATGCTAAAATGTGCAAATGGGGCTCTAACTAATCACAGATGTTTCATTGTTTGCCCTGAGCATCCTGAGCAAAAACAGATGTTGCATTGGGGAGGTTTGATGAATCAAGGCATTCACATGGTCCAACAAGCATAAATCTGTTTATCCTAGAATGGCAACTAGGCAAAAAATGCACATAAAATCAGTCCAGAGGATTCCCAGCTCTTCACATAGATCTCACCATGAGCTGTAAGGGCATTCTTCATTTGAGACTCCGTGACTGCACCATTTTGCGGTTTTCCATAATCTTCAAATTCGTTTTTGGCTGCGGACACATAACTCTGTAGCTCCTGGAATTGTTGGCTATTGAGTTTTCCAGACCTATGCTCCTGAACAGACGTGGTTAAGGAGTATTGAGGCACGGAAAACACAAAATGAGGTATAAACACAATGAAAAAGAGGGGAGATGCAGTGAAATAAACGACTACACAGCAGTAAATCACCACTGTTGGAATAAAACCTTGTATCTAAAGTTTGTCTTTGTTTTTTAAGTTTGTTGCGTGTGATTTGTATTTAACATAGGACTAAACCTAATTGCTCGAGTGATAAATGATGCAGTAGATCAGTAGTCAAAAGATGAAGGATATTTAATAAATACAAAAACGAAGCAATCTGGGTTTAAAATGACTTGCCTCCCTTTTCATTACGTCTCTTTAAATAGAGGAATATATTTTAATGGTTAGGCTGCCGTACATGCTGTGTTAGATTTTCTTGAGGACAGGGCCTACAGAAAGGACTAATAATAAATCTGATCTTGTTGTATTGACCTACAGTGAAAGTCATCCTTTTAAGTTGCTTATTTAGAGATACAAGGTTTTGTTCTTAATGTAAAAACTGCATAATTACTTAAATCAAACAATAATCATTTTTGTCTTTCATGCATTTTTATAACATTTTCATTCAGTTTGCTTTTCACTTCCATCTAAAAAATAAGCGTGAAAAGGATACATCCTTGAGAGACATCAAAATACGAACAGTCTGAAGACTCAGACCTGTAACAAGAGAGACCGTTTACAATTTGTAAAATTTACAAATTAAAATTTTTAGATTGCTCTACAAACCTTCACCATCTCCAACAATGTGGCCCATTTGTACCAGTTTCTTTTGGATTTCATGAGCAGTCAAGTCCTGTAAAGGAAAAAAATGAAGATTTACAGCACTTTTTGCAAAAGTCTTGAGACATGACTCTAAAACGGTCTTATCTTTGGCATTTTGAGATTAATTGAAAGAATGTTTTAGTGTTCCAGGCTGCAAGTGTCAAAGGATACAGGGTTCTAGATAAAAGGGTTCCAGCCACTCAGCATTCAGCATCAGCAGTGAACTAATCTCCTAATCATCTGGAATCATCTGCTCCTGTTTCTTCACTGCTTCATGTCTTAAGTTGGACGCTTTGTTCTGCTTGAAGGTTCAGACGTAGATCACTGTGTGGATTAACCAACACAGAACTATCAAACTGCTCAGGTACAGAGACTGGACTGAAAATGAGAGACAACAACACTGTCCTTCAGGAAGATCTGGAGAACTGCTCAGGTACAGAGACTGGACTGAAAATGAGAGACAACAACACTGTCCTTCATATATAAAGAATATAAAATATAACGAAATGAGGGGTAGCTCGGAAATCTTATATGAACTGAATCTGGGGTTCGAGTTATTGTTATCAAATTAAATTGCACATATATAGATGAGGAAATGCAAATGACAATTTATTGAATGTATGCGAATCTTCTGATCGGGCAGGAGGTGTTGGGTTTAGTCTTTGACAGACAATAAACAACACATCTTTTAAGGCCTGTGTCCACATCCTGTTGGCTTTCTGGAAATAATAGAATCAGTGGCCTGTGTCTGGGCCTCACTTCAAAAGAAATAACTGAAAGTGAAAAATATGAGGGCATACCGCTTAACCACTACCGCCCACCCTCTGAGCTCAAGCAGGTCTTTTTCTCTCTCAAACAAGTGCTTAAACTCATATTAGCTTTTACACCAGAGAAATGGAGCAGTGCCCTTTAACCAGAGAACTAATGCAGCTCCATAATCAAGCCCTGAACTAACTTTGCAATGCGACAGTGGTGGCCTAATGGTTAGGAACCAGGCCCTGTGATCAGAAGGTTCAAGTCTTAGTCCTGGAGGTTCCTCGGAGATGTTCTCGAGCATGGTGCCGTCCCCAGCCCTGCCACCTGGGCACTAGATATAGCTGCCTCTTGCTGCATGGTGTGTGTTTTTAGTGAAAGTGACAACACACGGTGAACCATAACAAAACACATCCTCTGCATTTTACCCATTACACACATGTGCAGCAGGATGCAGCTATTTAAAGCGCCTGGGGAGCAGTGATGGGGAGCGTACCTTGCTCAAGAGTACTTCAGGGCAACCCACTGGTCTGTGATTCAAACCCATGACCTTCCTATCCTTGGACCTAACACTAGACCAATACTGCCTATGGGTTAAATGCAGAGAAGCATCTCGTTGTGGATCACTGTGTGCTGTGCTGTGCTTCCACTCACTTTTACTTCACTTTCACAAGCGAGATTATTAGTTCAGATGAAATATGATACAGGCACCAGTTATAGAATGAAAGTTGGAAGGAAATTTATTGCAACAGGGATCGTGTAATCTGATCCTGATTTCTGTAATCAGATTACATCACTCAGATGCCATTCCATTCATATTCACCACTGCGTCTGCACTATTCTTGCAAATTCCAGATGTATCTTATTAAGGAAAATATGAAGTTTATTGATTGATATATTTTTATGTATTTATTTATCTCCATTCAAAAAGTGAAAGCATGCTTGTTTTTCATCTGGGACACATCATTTTGAACAATCACCAACGCAACACCAGCTGAACACACGTTTGTACAGTTCCATTACATCAGATGAACACTGGCTAGCTTCATTCTGAGGAACAAGGGAAGAGGGAGGGGCATCCCACTCACCCAGAATGGACAATGACAAGCATTATGCTTTAGATTCCCAGGCAGGGAAGATGGTGGTATTGCTGGAGATTTATTTTGAAATCTCCCTGACAATATGGCCAAAGGTTAATGGTCGGCCACTCTTCATCATATTTTAAACATTACTCTGTTTTAGGATTACATTTCCCATCAGGCAGAACCGACAGATGATCCTTTTTACATAATAATACTGTAATTATGTATTTTTTATATTTTCTTTTTGACTATGAACTGTGTAACGGCTGTAGAAATGTAACAACACAGTGGGACCCACCTCTTCACAGGCCTCAGTGCTGAAGGACTCACACTGCAGGGAACTTGGCCACATGAAGCCAAACTTTATCATGATCGATTCACAGCCCAGTTTAGCTGTCTCACAGGTGGTCCTGCACGTAGGCTTAGCTGTCCCGTTTACACACTCAGGTGCATAAACGGAGCAGAGGAAATTCTGGATCTCAGTGGAACACTGGATTTTAACCAGAGGATAAAACTGATGGATTTCCAGTCCAGCATCTTCCTGATTCATATGGCCGAGTGTGTTAGGCATCACGGTATGGCTGTAGGATAAGCCTTGGCAGAGTGGAATCTGAATGGGTTCACATTCCTTGGTGGATGGATTGCTCTCCTTCCCCTGAAACAGTAAAACCCATTCCAATATCATCTAAAAAAGGTGACTAATAAGAGTGCATTTGCCTGTTATAATGAAGCTGTAGTGAAAAGTACACCAGCGTCAATACACTACAAAAGCTTCACATAGTTCTTGAAACGAAAAACATCCAAAAAAAGTGACTTGAACAGAAACAATGTTAAAAGATGGCCTGCTTACCTTCTCAAGAAGTGCCAGAGAGACTGAAAGAAGGCTGAATGCTAAAGCAAGCATGTATGAAACTTGAGCAAACTCCATTTCCTTAAGCCTAGGAGATTTTCTCCAAATACTAACTCTCCTCACTGGCTGCCGTAAACATTTAAGGTTCCTGGCCACAGCTGGAGATAAATTCTTGTGCTTTTTAACAGTCCTAAAAAGAGCTCTCATCCAATCCCAGACTAGCCCTAGAACACGTCCCCCTAGGCCTGCTCACAGTCCACAAATGGCCTTTCTTCCATAATTAGGTATTTATGTTCTCAGGAACCATCTGTTTTAAGAGAGCGGAACGGTTTAAAGGAATGTTGCTCCAAATGAACTAAAATCACTATTTAGAGAACTACTGGTTTCGCTTTGTGGAAATTGTGGAGCCTATCAAGGGAAATGGATTCATTTATTTTGGAACTTTCAGTAAAGGAGGGAACTGACTTCATAGTTTAGCCATATTTCTTGTCTGTACATAATTCTGCAGCATATACACTGTCATGGTATAGGTGTGCCTTGTTGAAACATGTCTAACTGCCCATGAATGTCTGCAGAAATATTCTCACCTTATCACAAGCCTCAGTGGTCACAATCTGGGACCTTGGCCAACTAAATTCAGGTTTGCCCAATGATCAGATCATAGTCTGGTTCCAGAAGCACATCCAGACATTCAGATTCAGTTACTGAAGCAGCTTTTAAGGAATTTTGGTAGGCTGACCACTTCTGTGAAGATTCATTACTGTCACCCATTTTCTGTACTTGGAAATAATGGCTGTCAATTCTGCTTCACTGGAGCCTCAAAGCCTTAGAAATGGCATATTAATCATTTTCTGTTATAGAATCTCTTTTGTTTGTGGCATACGACTGCCCCGCAGTGATGGGATTAATATTTATATCTCATTTATCTGATATATTATGGATCTATTTATATATATGATAAGAATTAGATAACGCTTTAGATCAAATGTATACAATTTAGAAAATTCTGAAGGGTTTGCATTGGTTCATGGACCACTATAATCATCAACAGCAAACACTTTTTCTCATGGGGTCAGTTGGCGTTGCATAACTTCATTAAATGAATTATTAAAAACTGTATTATATGTACTCACGAATTTAGTTTCCAATTGGGAAAAAAAAAAGTGAAAGTGATCGTCCTTGTCATTGTGAGTACACGGCCCAACACACAGTGAACCACAACGAAATTACACCTCTGCATTTAACCCACACACAAACACGTGCAGCAATTGAAAGTGCCCGGGGAGCAGTGACAGGGATGGTACCTTGCTCAAGGGTATCTCAAGACAACCTACTGGTAAGAGATTCGAACCTGTGATCTTGAACTCCCTAACCACTAGGCCAGCGCTGCCCCAGATTGTGTTTAAAGATCTGAAAAAAGTCATAAATATAAGTAGTTAAAATATAAAGGCTTGGAATAAAATGTCTTTCTTAATGTATCACATTGATTTCAAGGGCAATGGTTTGTGCCAAATGCTGTAGAGCAAGAACAGACTTATTTATTTCACAGAAAGCATCTCCCACATTTTCCAGGCTGTACATTACATCACTGTGAGATTTCAACATGAAAGTAATTCACCATATAATCCCGAAATTCAAGTAAATAAACATGAAATCTCCAAAAAACCAGAACAGAGACAAGGCAACTGATACACTTTTCCATTTATTGAGCAAAATCTTTGGGTTAGTTCTGTTTCATGTGGTTCATGCTGAGTGCATATGTCCCTGTTACCATTCATCATACAACCAATGAAATTGCAGCTACATATTAATATTCATGTACATGTTAATGAACCTGTTAACAAAAAGAACAGAAAATATATCAATGTAGATATTATAAAAAGCTGTTATAAAAAGCCATAAAACAAAAAAGGAGTGAGTAATGCCCATTAGACAATTAATTGTATAAAAGCAAACAGTGGTGTGCAGGTCTGATGAGTCCGCTTAGACGCTCATTGTGCACTGGATGAACTGAAACAAGAGAGAGAGAACATCATTTTTCTAAATGAATATGAACTGTGATTATTAACTTTGCAAACTGGCATTAAAACGTTCATCCTGATTCTGGTGCAGTCTGGTGTTGACCCCCCAACTCTAATGTTTGTTGGTATCAATTTGGCATAACTGGACTCACGTCATCATACTGAAATGAAGCCACTCCCTGCCGAGCTTGGTCCTTTCGTTGGAAGATATCTAGACAGAATGGAGCATGGAGTCAGTATGTACCCAACGCAAATCAGACACAGAAAAGGCTGAGCAAGCATAGATATGTACGTTTTTGGTGATTTCATTCAATAAAACTGGCCATTCCTGCAGCTTAGTTTTGTTATATGCACTGTACGGACTGATGACAGGTCAGTTATAAATGGAACAGGTCATCCCAAACTGGTCGCCTTGTTGACTTCTCAAGGTTAGGCCTGTTGCACCCGCAGTGTAAGAAGGAACGCTACCGCAGGTCATTCTTACCTGCAGCAATAAGGCTCCACAATTCAACATAGCATTACATATTTAATATTACTTGTTTATTATTATAATGATATATTATATCATTATATTATAGATTATATTATTATATATTATTATTACATTTACATTTGTTACTTGTTTATTTATAATTTATTTATAACTTATTTATTACTGTTTACTGTGTATATGGTCATCTTTCCTTATCTTCATGTTAATATGTATATGTATATATATATATATATATATATATATATATATATATATATATAGATAGATAGATATATCATTTATAGCTCTTGTATATGGATGTTCCTTGTTCTTTATATTTTTCTTAACATATATCTTTCTATATTCTTTTTGTCTCCTTATGGATGTTCCTTGTTCTTTATATTTTTCTTAACATATATCTTTCTATATTCTTTTTGTCTCCTTGATAAAGAGCCCTGTAACACCCAAATTTCCCATTCATGGGATAATAAAAGATTACTGAAATAGTGAAATTTCAAGACTTTTCCATGAGTATTGCAAATAATTACTTATATATTAAAAACACGGCCGAGTGGTGATGTCATGCTTGATGTTCTGCGTCAAGAATGGAGAAAACGACACATGACCAAAATAAATAAAAATACATTTACTTGCTTCCTATATAAAAATGAAATGAAATGAAATGAAAAAATATATTCTTAGTTTTTTGTTTTTTTCAATGAACATGTTAATTATTCATTTTAAAGCTTCTCGGTCATACAAGACATTTTCGTACCGTCTGCATTAAATGTACATGTTAAAGGACAGCCAGTGTAAAATCTATGTTCTGGCTTACCAGTCAAGGTCCTCAGTTTGACACAGCATGCAACATAATCATCAAAGGTGACCTTCCCCTGAGTGCTATAGCGCTTTATGATGCAGTTTACAGCTTGGGGGCTCAGTCTGTAGCCTAGAGAGGAAGATAAAACACTTTTGTTACAGAATGATGCACTATCGAGACTAAGTGAGATGGACGTGTGGATTTTCATGAAATGCAACAGGTGTCCTACCCATAGAGGCGATAGCTTGATTCATTTCCTGGGGGTCCACTGCCCCACTCCTGTCGTTGTCAACAGACATGAAGTGCTGCTTCCAGCCATTGATCACAGCCCACAGCTCCTTAAACTCATTAAAACCTAATGAGCCTGACATGTCCCGCTAATCAAACACTTTAAGGAGAAACAATTGCACTTGAAGTTTTAAAGCTTAAATTAAAAAAGTTATGGTTATGCCACTGAAAGTTCTTTCACATTTAAAGCTAAGGCAGTCAGCGGCTACTTCTGCCTTTTAATCTACATTTCTCCTTTAATAAAGTCCTTGATTCTACTATTTTCGTATCACAAAGGACCAAAGAGCTTCAAAAAATACAATTTATATTTCAGATCAAAACTGTGTTTGTCCAAAAAAGTCTTCAAAAGCAAATGTTTAAGATCTTGATTCAGTTTCCAAGAGAGGTGGCATGTCGCTGATTCCCCCTTTAAATTGAAATGTGCACTATTTTTTACAGCACTGTGTTGTTAGTCTAATAAAACGGATCAGTAATAAATGTAAAGTGTAAGAAAATGCCCAACAATTAACAATGAACACAGCCTGGACCTTCTTTTATACACTGTCTGTATATTTTAGGCCCCAAACTTCGACAACACGACAAAAAAAAACAACAACATGGTGATGTCGTATCCTTGAAAGTACCATCTGAAAGATTCCTTTTTTCCTGACTACTTAAAAAGCTAGAACAAGTGTGGCAGGCACACATATTGCTCAGGTCTGTTAAAGATGGTTGCAGGGTTTAAAGGCTGTAAAGGATACGTCGAGCATGCTGACCATCACTCGACACGTCTCCAGATTGAAAGCTGTAAAAGATGGCAAACTTGTCACATCAGTACTGCACTTACAAATCACTCTAAAGTTGCAGAGTATTTCTACCAAAGCTCCACAGCATAACAAAGCCTCATTATATAGCAAAACATACATTACTTAAAAATGTGAATAGGAGTTCAAAGAACATTTTCCTGCCTTATCGTGACATATTTCTGGGCGAAAAAGGATATCTGACCATATTATTCCAAATAATGATACACTTTTGGCATTTTGAAAACCAGGACAAGTGAAAGTGGACAGGTCTTACGTTTGTAGCCACCAGAGAAGTTAGCCTGGGTTAAGCAGGTCTGGAGCTCCTCTGCAGATATTTGACCATCCTGAAGCAAAAGAAACGAAGACGGTCGTGAAGATTAAAGAGGTGGAAATGTGATACCTCCATAAATTAAGAGCATTGGTATTGAAAAACAGCATGAATTATAAAGGATGCAGACGTGTTCCACGTGACTGGCAACGGCACACAAGACACTACAAGATCTATAGAATTACTAGGAAATTAAAAGAAATTCACATACCTGCCCAGCAACAGCTGAGAAGTACCCAAAGAGAGGGTCCTGCTGCTGCCCTGGGAACCCTCCTGGAAACTGCAAGAGAAAGAAAACAAGTGTCATCTTAAAAGACCTTTTATTTCTATTAAACACTTAATTAAACCCTTAATCCATAGATGCCGATAGGCAGCCCTTTCCTTAAGCTGTAGGGATGTAACAACACAATACTTACTGCATGGTATCGTGTGACTGAATCATAAATGACATGTTGGTATATGTGTTTTTGGGCCTAATTTCCCACAATATTAGCTTAAGGTTTGATTGGGACAGGGGAGCATGGTTGTGCAGTACTGTCACTTCACAAGAAGATACTGTATGCAATTCCAAGGCGGTTTCTCTCCTTCCCTGGGACGCTAAACCAGTAGTGCTAAAGGGTTGACTGTGTTTCTTTCACTCTCCCAGTGCTGGGATAGGCTGCAGCACCACCTGCGACCCTAATCAAAATAAGTGATTAAGATGACACATGAAAAGACCAGGACACTTTAGTTCCAAATATCTCTGCGTCCTCCTCATTCACACCAACCGCCTGCATGTCCTCTCTCGCCACATCCATGTCTCTTCTTCTCTTGCCTGGAAGCTCCATTCTCAACACGCTTCTGCTGATGTACTCATCGTCTCTCTGCACATGTCCACAATCTCGCGTCTCTGACTTCAAACCATCCAACCTGAGCTGTCTCCCCTAATATACTCCTTCCTAATCCTGTCCAACCTCAAACCTCAGCGTCTTTGACACCTCCACCTGTCTTTTCCTCAGCATCATCATTCTCCGTCCCGTATAACATAGCTGTTCCCACTACCGTCTTCCCTTGCTGGAGCCCGTCTGTTATAGATCACTCTTCTCCACCCACTCCACCCTGTCCTCCAGGCTTTATATAGAAGGCTATTGGAGGGTTGTTCAGTACTCCAACATAGAAACCCAAGGATTTATAGCAGATTCCTAGAATTCTCCCTGAACACTAAAAGCAGAAGGTCCAGGTCTGAGACAGAAGTTAAGGCCTCAGCCAATCACAGGTGAAGCTCAGCTTTAAGGTGACGTCACTGAGTGTTTCAGGTGGAGTGTCTCTGCTCGGGTAAAGCTGCTCTCCTGTCCTGTCCTCACAGATGAGACAGTGGTCCATATCCTGAATGCGGTCTGAGTGAGGCAGAAGACTGTAAAACTCCACAAAACCCCCCAAAAAATCACTCACCGCTCCGGGGCCGCCCATGGGGGGAGCTCCATAACCGTAATTCATCTTGGAGTGAAAGAAATGATCTCAGAGTGAGTTCAGAGTGAGATAATAGTGAGACACGACTCACAAAACACACTTTCTATTTCGTTACAGCCACTCCTCTTCCGCAATCTTCCGGGTCTTAGGGGAGGGTGTTTATGTCACGTGCTTGACAACAAGCCCCGCCCCCTCGTTGAGCTTAAGCGGCAGGCGATGATCAAGAGATTTCTGTAGTTTTTTAATGAAGCATACCAAAGCAACTATGAAGCAACTAAATAGTATACATTGGTGCTTAAATATTTGTGAACCCTTTATATATATCGTCTCTCATAAACATGACTTAAAGCATAAAAGATCCCATTTAAACCAATGAGCCAAAAATATTATTCTTGCTTATATATTAACTGAGGAAAATGAAAGAGTAATACATGCTCAAGTATTTATTTATTTTAAGGTGTTTAAGATAAGGTGTATTTTTTTGTGCCAGTTCCAAAATGGGATAAATGGGGAGGGTTACATCAGGAACAGCATCATCTTTCCCAAATAATATGGAGACAACAACATATGGAGATGAAATTAGATTCAACCCAAATGTAAGAAATAAAGAAATGCTCCAAAACCAGACTGCAATTTGCAAAACATGGACAAAATACAGCTGGTTTGAGAGTTCTCATTATGTTCAGCGCATGCATTTCGGAGGGGGGCATTATTTCACATTTTGCTTCTTTATATGTCCCATATAAAGAATTCTTTCATATTCTTTAGAATTATCTCAGTATTCTTTATATGTCCCATTAGGGGCATCTATAAAGTGTACCCATACCTCCTTGTGCAGGGGTAAAAAAATATCTGAACATCTGAATATCTGAAAATTAAGCAATCTGTATATTAACAGTCACGGTGTCTGAAAACAGAAGCTGAGCCAAATCATAGTTCACGGATCTCTGTGATGAGCCCATATCTTCTCAGAGGCTGTTCAGTCACTTCACAGAATGTCAGCACTACCCTCTGCTGGTGCTGCAGTTACATTTCCTCAAGATGGTATCGACAGGTGTGGCAGCAGGTGGAAAGCTTTCAGTTTTATCGTTTCGTTTTATTTTATTTTATTTTATTCCTTTAACTACTTTTGACCACATGTCAAAATGTGTTGACCGCGTGTCTTTCTCCAGGGTTCAGTTCAGTGTAAATCAAAGTTAAAAGTGAGCTCAGAGCCATTGCACAGAACCAATTCTGCATCAAATTCAGTTCATTTACTGTTTGGTACTTTTGAATAAAGTGGCCTTTGAGTAATCAAATAACAAAGTAGGTACTTGGAGATACTTTTGAGAACGTAACATTGAGAAGTGGGTGTTTGAAGTGAGCGGAAGTGCAAAATTCTACTAAAGAAACCAGTGAGTGGAAACAAAGGGGAGAGTTTCTTATAAAGAGGCCAGTTTGAGTAAGTACAAGACAAGTGTTTCCAGTGAGCGTTGCCAAAAAAAACTGTGTGTATCTATTAAAGTGGCCAGTTTGAGTCACTTTTTTTTTTTTGTTAATGTGGCCAGTGATAATTACAGCAGTACTCTGAATCTTTCTAGAACCTCACCTTTGGGAGGAAATGGATGGGAAACATTTTAGGTTGCTACATGTCCATATGTCATACCCCTGACTGGTCTTTATATTTAGCAGCTGAGAGAGCAGTAAGAGGTTCATGACGTCGTGGTTGGACAGGAAGGTGAAAGTCGTGTCTTGTCACAGAAAAGGTGGGTGGCTTGGAGTCTCATCAGTAGCACTGCCCACTTACCCTCGATGATCTGCTGGCTGAGATACAGAGAAGGTAACAGAGCATCAGGCCATTGCAACATTTTGGGATGTATCGACAAAACCAGCATCTGTACTGGTCAGATAGACTACCCACCTGTAGGCACAACTGGACAAGATCTGGCTGTGATTTAGGTGGACAGCAACAGGACAAGGAGGATGGCATTGTTGCATGGACACACGATCAACCCACCGTGTGTTATTACACAGGTATGACATTCACTCTTCAATCATTTATTAAGTGAATACAATATTTCATATCCTTAAGGTTCATTAACTGCTGTGATTTTTCCTTAATTACGCTGAGAGTCATAGACATGTTATGTATTGAGGGATTAAATATTGAATATTTCTATTTTGGGCTCACATAGTGGACCTTACAGTTTAAATGGTGGGTCGTACATGGCGATGATGGTAAGAATCATCATAAAATTAGATTTTAAAATAAGGTTTGTATATTTTATCTGCCTTCATCTGCCTTTTTTGCCACTGCAAGCAGAAAGCCTGCAGTGAAGTGCCATACCCGCTCCCAGCAGGGCCGCTGGCACACACTGCTGAGAGACTGGGCAAATACAATAACGTCATCCTGCAACACAAACAGTCCTCCACCCTGATCCTCTCGCCTCCAAACATCCCAAATGAAGCACTGTCATTTCCAAAGAGCCCAAAAAATGCTCCAGTGTTGTGACAATGGTGAAAATACCTTATAGGGCTGTGACAGCAAACGCATTTGTGAGACTATTCATATAAACAATGACAAACAATTTAACCGTCCAAATACTGAAAGAAAATACACTGAAACCAAAGAGTGAAAAGGTATGAATTAACACAAATTTTATTGGACAAATTCTTATATTCTCATGGATTTTTTACATTACAGTTTTCTCTTTTAATATAACCGTACAAAATTATTAGGGTTCATGACAATATGTCTGATTATGCGTCTAAATCTGAGTGTTTTTATTACAAATGCATCTTGGCCTGACATTCCTGTATTTGTGAATAAATATACAATTTCAGAATCAGATATCTCGATACTGGTGGTAAATGTAACCGGGGTTTATTCGTCCAACAAATATATATGCATTTATTTCTTCTGAAGTACCCCCACTTTGCATGTCTTCTGAGTGTTGATGAAAACTACTGAATCTGAACTTAGTAAGCTTTTTTTTAACTATAGGAAGCAATTTCAGACATCAGGTGACAACTTCATAACCATTTTCTGTAATGAACTTCTGTTAGGAAGTTTTTCATATGAAATCCAGCACCACCTGGATAAGTATCTAAGATCATGGATTGTTGGGTGGAAAATCCATGAAGATGATACTTGGAAAATGTAATATTTTTATCATAGTCAGCATGAAATAACTAAATGTTGGCTCTATTTTAAAATAGAACGTCCATCATCACCTGCTGTTTACCTTCCTTGTCCTTCAGCTGATAACAACCTCGCCCACGAGTATGTCGAGACGGACTCCTGCTTGGCTGTTGCTGGACGGGGCTTTGAAGAGGCCCACACAGGACAAGAGCTGGATGACCATGAAGTGTGGATGGGAGCATCATTTCGAACGGATGAATGCAGAGAAAACATTCCCAGAAGGTCTCACCTCAAAACAGAAGAGAGGATGAATGCAGTATCTGAAGAGGGTGTAGAGTGTTTATGCCCGTGCAGGACAGTTCATTCGGACTGGGCAGGTGGGGCAACAAGCTTCTGCATGTGTCTGCCTCCTCCGTGTGCTAATGGTGTGTATCAGCAGATTCATTGAGGAGACACAATGTTAGTGATTGATGTCCCTGCGAGTTTGACTCGTTTTTCTTCTTTTCAGTGCCGAAGACAGTGGTGGTTGGTGTGGAGGTGGATGTTGTAGAAGAGCTGGTTTATGAGGATACAGAAATCCTGCACTTGCAGTCAGAGTGAGTATGAATTTTGCTGTGGAGGTTCAGGCTGAAGAGTGAGAGTAAAGTAAAACAATGCATTGTTGTTTTGCAATGTTGCATTTCTTAAAGAAAAAAAAAGTCCTTACATTTTTTTTATGTCATAGACAAACAACTTTTATCTTCAAATTACAGAGTTAATACTGGTTTGGAAATGAAACCTGTCTTGATTTCAGTATTTTGTGATGTCACAAAACACATGCGCAAATAAATAGCACTTTAGCTCCGCCCATTCAGTCTAATGTTATAAGGAGTGTGTTTGACTGTGCTGCTTTCTTAAAGAGTCTTAAAGGCACAGTTACATCATAAGTGGGTAAAACAAGGAGAACAAGGGACCGTTCATAATATATTACGCACATCATGTAAGGAACAGCTGATATTAATGGAATTAATAACTGTCCCAGAGCTCATTCTGATTTTTTTTTATTTTCTTGCTGCAGGTTTGATGGAAGCCTGGAGAATAATCTGATGAACTCTTCCTCATGCTGTTGCAGCGAGATTTTTCTTGAGTAACTGTAAAAAATGGAATTGACTTTTATTGCACAGTTTGGCAGAGTTAAAGGGGCCTGAAAGAGGTTAGATTGCCCAGTTTGTATGAGATACATACCAGTAATTTCCTCCAGCTTCCCCAGAGAGCTCACTTTTATATATTTATAGCCTGAATGTTCACTTTAGTGATAATAAATTAATCAACTTACAACAAAAATGACTTTCCAGTTAATTAAATTTAACTAAAATTCCTTTGCCTTGTGAGTGTTAATGTGATATTTCGCACTTCCTGTATGATTTGCAGTGTTATAACAGCAAGAGAAAAAGAGAGGAATCCTAAAATATTAATATACAAAATCTACTTAAAAATTCTAAATCAATAAATTCCATTAATATGCTATACTTTGTTCCCTATTAGGCTTTTTTAAGGGGCCCAGGTGTTTTACTAATTGATTAATTAATTGATTAATTGGCTCTATTTATTTATTTATTTATTTAGTTAGTTAGAAGGGGCCGTTTTAAGTCGTTATGGTGGGGGAAATGGGGACTTTTATTTTGAAAAATCCGTTGCTCCGTTAACCCTGAAGCTGCTACAGGAAGCTGGAGAAAAGCATTTTTAGAATCAGTCAAGTTGAGGATGACTTAAGCTTTTTTCTGCTATTAACGACTGGATCTAATTGGAGATTTGAATCTGGGTGGTTTGAACCTTTTCCCACAAAACGGTAAGTTTGTAAAATGAAGAATTTGTTTACGAGTTTGCGAAATTGGTCGCGGTTCATTCAGCCTGTATTTAATGTTTGTTCCTAATTGTTCGAATATATTTGAATGTAAAGGTTTGCGATTGATGAATATCAGATCAAATATCCTGCTTTTAAGTTCAGCCTGCATTTTATACCTTCTGTCTTTATAACCACTGATCTGATGGGGGAACAAAATCTGTAAATGTGAGCAGGAATTGTACATCGCTCATTAACTCATATAAAATGTTCAGGTTTATCATTATGAATTTATTTGTCATTAAAATCAGTTCTGATTGATGATGGTTGATGTGTGCTGGGTGTTTACATCTGGATGGATTTTGCTAGCAAGTTTCCATGGAAACGGGCCATACCATGTACAAAACATGGGGGTGAATATCGAAAACGATGTTCATAATCGCACTTTGAGGACTGTGGAATATATAAATCGATCACAAACAATACTCTTATCATTTGAAAAAGTTTGCGCTTAGAATTCTTCACCTCGAAATGTTAAAAGAAGGTTAGCGTTTGTCTACATGTCAAATGGCGCCCAATTCCCTACCTAGTGCGCTAAGTGTGATAGAGAAGTCTTTTGGCTTCTTCGCTAAATGAGTGCTCCTTATGTACAGTAGGAATTTAAGTTGTCTGAATCTTATATGGCTCAAAGTTGGGCCAATTACGCACTGTGTGTGCGGTCGGGACTGTTATGCAAAGTGCACTACGTAGGGCGTAGGGAGCAATCTGAGAATCAGCCCAATTTGACAGCGTAGCCCGTCGCATGAAACATCTCGTGCTACGATTGGCTATTTGCCTTCTAAGCGAAGCGCTGGTGAGTTATTGGCCAATCGTATCGCGAGGGGGCGGGGTTTGTATAACTATGGACGATTCAGGGCGGCCCTCTTTGTTTATGTGGACGGTACCATTTCAACGGCGGAAGAGGGGTCCTTGTGTCTGGGACTGTCTCTCGGCAGCAGGTCGGCTGTGGAATGGACCGGACCGCCGTGGTGAAAGTCGGGGCCGTGGCCAGCGCCGGCGTGTGCGCCCTGTTCGGCGGGGTGGTTCTGGCCCAGTACATCTTCACAAAGAAGAAAAGAGCGGGGAAGAAGACGAAGATCATCGAAATGGTGAGCGCCGGTGGCCTCTCTCTCTGTAGAGGTCACAGCCGCACAGACTGATTATAAACTCTGTCTTTTTACTTCATCAGCAGACACTGGCACTGTACAAAAAATGAAAGGGCTTTATTCTCCGCCTCTCCCCTCCTGAGATCCACTTTAAAGTGCATGTTTAAATAAATAAATAAATATATATATAATTTTTTTCCAAAACAAAGGCCCAAAGACACACACAAACACTATATATATATATATATATATATATATATATATATATATATATAATATATTAGTTTTCCCAATTCCCTCTTTTAATCACCCATAGAATTGTTTCTGATTTCTGCTGATGGACTCTGTTCTGATTGGCTGTCTGGTAGTGCACTGTAGTTTCACCGCCAAAGTGAAACACTTCTTATGACTTCAGTGTGAGCTGATGGGGCAGTGGATACGACCACGTGCTGCCTTTGGTGAAAAATCGCCTGTTATGCCCACACTTCCAATGGACCTGCAGCGAACGGTGCTTAAACTGAATTGAATGTTTAAACATCTACATTTAGCCCCTAACCTTGGGTTGCTGATAGTGGTAGGATACTCAGCTCTTGAGTAAGAGGCCACAGGTTCGAACCTTACCTCCAGCACTACCCTGAGTAAGAAAAGTAACCCAGAGTCGCTCCATGGAGATGGGCTATAATGAAAGTCACTCTGGATAAGAGCATTTGCTCAGTGTCATAAATGTAAATGCAGTTTAACAGAAAATCAGTTGGTAAAAGGATGTTTTCTATGATCTGGGCCATTTAGGGCATATTGGTTCTGCAGACGGGAGACTTCTTGCAGAACTAACAGGGAAGGCTGTGTTTTCATGGCTAGAAAGGTGGAGACAGTGTTTTCCCTTCTGCCTTTGGTGTAAGTAAAAAATTGAAATACGGCAAAAAAGTTATGTGAGTTATGCGTCTCACAAAAAATCTTGCTTCTGAGCCACCTACACACACCTGACAACATGCTTTCCCACCTTAGAAATAGTTTCGACAGTCAGCAGGTTTCATATGAATGTAAAGAACCAATAAGAAATCATTTAAATACTCATATTTGCAAAAAGCAGCAGCTCGCTACATCACTGCCACCAGGGATCACATTCTTGTCCCAGTTGCTACCGGGGCAGCAGGAGCCTAATGTTAAGGGAGTTGCCCCGGTATCAGAAGCTTGTGGGTTTGAATCCCAGACCAGTAGGTTGCCCTTTGGTACCCTTGAGCAAGGTACCATTCCTATCACTGCTCCCTGGGTAGCTGCCCCCAGCTGCACAGTGTGTGTGGGTCAAACGCAGAGGCTGCATTTCTAAGGGGATCACTGAGGGCTGTGCTGTGTATTCACAGTGACTAGTTGTCATTTTCACTTTCACTTCAAATGCAAACTCATGTAAAACATCATCAGACTGCTGTAGGCTCTTGATGTCCCATAAATTACTAATTCATCCAAGAGTAATTGGACGGTAAGTTCTGTGTAATAACAAAATAAGAAATCATCCCAAACGTGAAATTTGGAAAATTTGCAACATAGTATGGATCCGTTTTCGGGTGTCTCATTCCTGTTGGCAGGTTTGAAAAAGAAATGCTATCTGTTCTGAGTAGGACCATAAATGAAACCATGACTCGTCCCCAATTATCATGCTTGCCATAAAACAATCTCTGTGGATCAATGCTGCCTTGTTTGTTTGCCCACAGTCCAATATTCACCACTAGATCGTCTTTGATGAAGCCTTTTACCTCCAGGGCTGATAAACCTGAATTGGCTAAGATGTGTTTATCAGCACATAGTTAAGGGGTTAACACACCTAGTCATTTCACAGTCGTTTCAGCAGAACCTTCAGCTGATTTATAGATTTATAGTTGGAGAAGGAAGAATCAAGGGCTCAAATGAAGTTCAGCTGAATAGGGTGCTGACCAAGCATTCAGATAGCTGCTGTAATACATACAAACCAAAGTAAAGCAACCAACTGTGCAGTCATCATATATATTTTCTAGTTTTTGATATCTGTGGTCTGCTGAAAAGTGATATTTGTTGCAAACACGAACAGAACTTCACCTGAGCTCCATCAAAAGGCTGTCCCCGATTGGTCCAAGACCTAGTTAAGATCCAAGATCCCACTCTCGGGTTAGCATCGGGTTAGGATAAAGCCTGGTACATAGTGATCCACCCACAAGAGAAAATCCAGGGTGAAAGAGAAGTAAGCTTAAAGAAAACTGGCCAAACAGGAAATGCTGTTCCGTGAGAGACTCCAGGAGTAAGAGTGAAAAACACGACCCTGAAGAGCACCAGCCTCAGTCCTAATCCCTCACTGTACTTGTGCCTGTTCAGTGACTTTGCTTTCATGGATTAGTGCACATGTCAAAGACCTAACATAAGAAATAGCAAAAAAAAATACACCTGCAAAAGTTCATGAGCACCTGATCAAATCAAATCTTAAAATGTGTGTGTGTGTGTGTGTGTGTGTGTGTGTGTGTGTGTGTGTGTGTGTGTGTGTGTGTGTGTGTGTGTATAGAATTGAATCATAGAATTGTTTTAGATTGCATTCGATGGACTCTGTTGTGTTCTGGTAATTCACTGTATAGAAATATATTTTTATAACTTCAGAGTGAGTGTGTGGGGCAGTGGATATACAGCCATGTGTTGTTTTTGGTGACAAACAAATTCAGATCGGCCTGTTTTTGGCCCCACCTTAAAGAAATAACAAAAAGAGGAATAAATAAGAAACCGCACCCACTGTTTCTTTATTTCATTTAACACACACACACACACAGACAGAAACTGAGCAATAGAATTTACAGAAAAATGCCACATGTGACTTTGATCCTTCTACATACATAGGACCAAGGTTGACTATACAAAGGTGCAGCCACCATAAAAGCTATCGTATGCGCCTCAGGCAAATTTAGGTAAATGCTATGTCTATTTACAACACTTCAGCTCAGGTGGGACATGACTTCAGCCAATTGTTGAAGAGTTTATTGCTCTAGAACCTCACAAGGCAGATAAAACAACGCATGAAAAAAGCCAGATAGAACAGCATGATTTATGCTGAGCAGTAAACTGTGAATTTTTTTTAACCCACATGACAAAAGTCAGTGTGAACTTTAAGCAGAACTGGGCTGACATGAAAGCCAAGCTGTATAAACATAATCTAAGTTTTATTGTTTTTGGACCTCTAAACTGGTAATCACACCAAAATCCCACATGTTTGAATGGATTGTCCTAAACCTCTCGAAGCAGGGGATTAACTGACTCCTGCTGTTTGGTGTACGGAGGAGGTTCTAACCCAGAGACCCACTGAAGTTGGGATCTTGCCATCAGCAGTTCTCCATCATATCAGCTAATTCTTACCCTTTACCAGTCATTCTCCTCCTGCCTCCAGACATGCCTTCCTCCCTTCTTCTTCTTCTCCTTTGGCCAACAGTAGCCCAATTTTCACCTGCACCCTGTAGGCTAACAGTACTGGTGGCAGTCTTTGTTAAACCGGGCCTAAACCGATCCCGTATGGAAATCTGTTTCGTTGTCTGCATATTTGATTTGGCAAAGGTTGTACACCGGATGCCCTTCCTGACTTAACCCATCCATTTTTCTGCGCTTGGGACCCGCACATACACTTGTACATCCCTAGAGGCTGGTTTTTATATCAGGATGTTTCTGAAACCCCAATAGTTTTGCCTCCTGTCCTAAGTAGAATCAGAAAAGTGCTGAAAATTTTAAACCAGAATTTGATTCCATTTTAAATGTGACTTTAAAAAAAAAATTTTCTCCATCAGGGCAATTTTTCAACTTTATGCTAAATGTCAAAGTGTGTCAGATTTGAACGAAGGATATTAACACTGCAGCCCTTGAGATCTTAAAACTTTAAAATTGTGATTTTTGGAAAAACAGTGAATTGCAGCTTCTGTCAGAATAAAAACCGAAATGTGTGAGTCTGTATTCTTTCTTTTTGGATCCTTTTGGTCTAAAACAAAATTCATCTGTAAAGATTTACAGAGATAATGATGGAATCTGTATCTAAGTAATAATAAATAGCAAGTAACTGGGTGAAAAGTAGATTGCTTTCTTTGAAACAAATCGCCGAAATTAAAACGATTCAAAAATAATCCACAAATTAGCAACTAATTGCATGGAAGTGGTCACTACTCACCTCTTCATCTGCAAATTCAAAGCATGGCTGTAGAACATTCATGAACAATGAACAAGTATCAGTAGCACTGGTAAATGCAAAAATGCGTCAGTGTATTGTGTAAAAGATGATTAACATCACTAACTCATCCTTTCTTTCAAAATGTTTCTTTTTCACAGTCATTGTTAAATGCTGTAAGAGTTTAATCATTCACCATATTTAAGTCTGTATAAAGCCAATAATCCTTGCTAACACTTAATTTAGGCCTTTACTCTATATGTCCAAAGGTTTGTAGGCATCTGCTCATGCTTTTTTTAAATCAAGGACATTCATGAGGAACTTTGTGTTGCTGCGGTAACAGCCTCTACCTCTCTGGGGAAAATGCTATAATGGCTGTGAAGGATAGATTGCATTCAGCTTCAATGGTATTAGAGTGGTGGATGCTGGAATTAGATGCAGCTACCCCACAAGATGGTTCTTGGCCCTGAGCATGGTGACTCATGTGCAGCTGATGAAGTGCCAGGTAAGATCTCAGAGAAGAGCCGTGTTGGAAAAAGTTCACGTTCACTCGCATAGAAAGGTCGATATACAGCTCTGCATGCAGCTCCAGGCTGATCACAGTGTCCATGTGGAAGCCCTGTCCTCAGCCGAACCGTGGCACACCTTCAGGGGTCTTCAAGGGTTCAGAGCTGTTTTGGTGTGACAAGGAGAAGCTGTGTGATCCAGGTTAGGCTGATTGGTGTAGAACGTTTATGTTAATCTATACTGGATTGAACAGTGGCTTGGCCTGTGTACTAAATTAACCCGAAGCCCTGAATACCTCAATGGCCTGAATACCTCAAAGGCCTTTGTCCTCAATGTACTGTTGGTTTGGCCTCAGCTGACCTTCAGCCTTTGACACAGATGGCTGTGAGGACTATTTGCTGTGAATTACTAATCGATATACTTGAAATGACCAAATATTTGACACGATAGCCTGGAAGTTCTTCTTCTTAGGAGGATCTGTACATTTTGCACCGTCAGAGACTCCAGTGCAGACTACGGCCATTTCTGTCTGTGTTTATCATGCTTTTTGATTGGTTTGCTCATGAAACTTTGTGATACTTTACTGGTTTTGTGATAAATTGCCACAATTGGAAAATATCGGGTGGCTTGATTGGTGATATTCAAGTCCCTGAGACAGTCCTCAGAAGCTCTCGTGGCCCACAAAACCCTGCTTATTTAAGACAAAACAACTATGACACAATTAATGTATTGAATACAAAATGTTTTATTTGCATCCATACGTCCATGGTGGATAAAATCCACAAAAAGTTCAGATTAAGCGAAACGTTTTGCACATTTACATAACAATAATATCTTGGATCACTTACACAAAGTTATATTGGGTTCAACGTCTATGTACCACATCTTGGGGGTGCTGTGGCCTCTATATTGAAAACCTTTATCCTTTTTAGTGCCCTTTCCCTTTTGATGATCACTGTACTGAGAAAATGCTCCGGATTGGCTTTTTTTAAGCGTTTATTGCTGAAACATGTCCCTTGTTATCACTGTTATCCCCAAAAAGTCAATGGAAATGATCTACTCTGTCTTGTCGTTGTGTGGAGATGTGCCCGTGGACTGCGGAGCCTTAAATTCAGCCTGATAACGAAAGGCATGCCTCAGCAGTGGAGCTGTGGAATGCACTTTGCTGGAAACCAGGTCAGCAAGCATCGGCGTCTCAGCCTTCTAATTGTGTGCTGGAGGCCTAGCTGTGTTGAAAACGTCCAGGTCCGCATTGTTCTGACTCGCACTTGTGCATGCATGTTCCAGCTGACATACACAAAATAACTCACAAATTAAGCAGGTAGGCTTTTGAGTTTTTCAAATTTCTTATTGCACAACATTATAATTTAGAGAATTCTCTAAAAGCCCAAAAAATAAGAATTTGATAAGTAGAAAAGCGGTGGCCTAGTGGTTAGGGAGTTGCCCCCGCATCGGAAGATTGTGGGTTCGGTTCCTTCACCAATAGGTTGCCCTGAGGTACCCTTGAGCAAGGTATTGTCCCCGTCACATCTCCCCGGGCGCTTTCAATAGCTGCATGGTGTTTGTGTGCATGGGTTAAATGCAGAGGTCCAATTTCGTTGTGGTTCACGTGTGCTGTGCTGTGACCTTGCAATGACAAGGGTTGTCACTTTCACTTTTTTTTGTAGGTGAGGGGACTAAATGGTGGTAGTATAGTAATATACTTTTTACACACAGCAGTTATCCTCAGCTGAGCAGCAGACTAAGAGAGTCGGAGGCCTTACCTCTGTCAAAGTGTCAGCACCTCTGTTCCTGAATTTTGGTCAACCGTGTTGTCTTCCAATTACTTTTCCCGTCCGTTCCTCAGGTCAGTCCTGTCCGTCGTGATGCCAACTGTCGGATTCTCCGATTGAGAACCGAGGATCGAGGAGTCCGTGATGAGGCGAAGAGGTTTAAAGCTATAGCAAAGTTTATTAACAGAAGAGTAACGAAGTTCTCTGTGTTGAATCCTCTCTCTCCCTTGCACAGTTCAGCGTGTGCCTTTTTATCTGACCCCCGCGAGCTACAAGGTCTCCGGTGGAGACACCTAATCTAAGACTGTGACCTTGTTTGGTTGTTTTTGACGTGCAAAGAAAGCGTTACTCCGAAGAGAACATAGAAAAATAGAGACAAAGTTAATAATACGTAGGTTAAAGGTGGCGGGGACCTCTATATGAGGGGATGGTCAAACTAGAGGAATGGGACCATGGAGTAAAAGCTATTGTAGGGAGAAGAGAAAAGGGCATAGGAATAGAGAATTGGATATATGACTGATATAGGAGTGCAATAACAGAAATAAATGAAATAAAATCAACATACATCCGTCAGTTTTGTCATATTGTCCATCCCTTTGTTGTTTTCTTTTCAATCTGCGACAGATTGGATTGAGTCAGTGAAGGATTTCTTTCCAGGAACGGGACAAATGAAGCAATTTTTTCATGGATTGAGGTGGCATTGAATCCGCTGAGTAACGTTTGTGCTTAGAAATGCAGGACATCGGTTAGGAAATGTTTGCTGTAGTAACATTTGTTCATGGTTTGCACATTTGTGGGATTCAGCAGAATCAAATTACAGGTTAATCTGTTGCACGATGACCTCCTGAACCCTGGTGCTCCCAGCACACACACATTCTCATCAGATAGAAGGACTCCTCTGAGAGGACCTCAGTGTAAATAAAAATCAAGGTTCATAGATTCATTTGATTATTTCAAAGCTCAGAGCTGCTTTCGAGCTGAAGAGCAGTAAAGGTTTTTCAGTCGGGCAAAGTCGATGTGTAGACTGCTCGATGTGTATCACCTCCATGTTTCAGTACACCCACATAATAGAGCGGCCATGTTTCAGACTGTACAGCAGAAAATACTGTGTACATGCTTCCAAGTGCACTCTTTTTTTTTTTTTTCTTTTTTAACGACTGGATTTGATAAACTGCTCTATGTAATAATGCAGAACGGTTAACCTACTGTGTTTCAGTACCTGCTCAATCCTGACAGAATACTCTCCCGGCGATTGGAGTGAAGGTATCTTTGTTTTATGAGGTGCTAACTGCTCTACATATTCCAGTGCTGTAGTTTATAGACTTGTTCTGGCACAGTGAGATTATCAACAGCTCTATATGTTGGTTTGGTACATCAAAGTAATAGGCTGCTCTGTGCGTTTGGGTACTAAAACATGGACTGCTCTACATGATTTAGTAGATAAAAAAATACAGGTCTCTACATATTTCAATACACCATGACTGCTCTGTGTTAAAACAATCATCAAATTAATAGACTGCTCTACATGTTCCAGTATCCTAAAGTAATCCAGTGCCTTAAAGCAATAGACTGCTGTATATGTTTCAGTACCCCAAAGTATAGACTGCTCTACATGTTCCAGTACCCCAAAGTATAGACTGCTCTACATGTTCCAGAGTCCCAAAGTAATAGACTGCTCTACATGTTCCAGAGTCCCAAAGTAATAGACTGCTCTACATGTTCCAGAGTCCCAAAGCAATAGACTGCTCTACATGTTCCAGTACCCCAAAGCAATAGACTGCTCTGCATGTTCCAGTACCCCAAAGCAATAGACTGCTCTGCATGTTCCAGAGTCCCAAAGTAATAGACTGCTCTACATGTTCCAGAGTCCCAAAGTAATAGACTGCTCTGCATGTTCCAGAGTCCCAAAGTAATAGACTGCTCTACATGTTCCAGTACCCCAATGTAATAGACTGTTCTACATGTTCCAGAGTCCCAAAGTAATAGACTGCTCTACATGTGTCAGTACATCAAAGTACATATTGAAACATAAAGAGCAGCCTGTTAATCTGGAGCAATAAATCATGTAGAGCGGCATGTAACATTTTTGTGCTGAAAGACTTACAACAGTCCAGTACTTTGATGTACTGACACATGTAGAGCAGTCTATTACTTTGGGACTCTGGAACATGTAGAACAGTCTATTACTTTGGGACTCTGGAACATGTAGAGTAGACTGCTCTACATGTTCCAGTACCCCAAAGTAATAGACTGTTCTACATGTTCCAGTACCCCAATGTAATAGACTGTTCTACATGTTCCAGAGTCCCAAAGTAATAGACTGCTCTACATGTGTCAATACATCAAAGTACTGGACTGTTGTAAGTCTTTCAGCACAAAAATGTTACATGCCGCTCTACATGATTTATTGCTCCAGATTAACAGGCTGCTCTTTATGTTTCAATAGGCCATGGCTTTTGTTGCTCTGTGTTTCAGTGAACACAATTTTTCATTGCTCCAAAATAACAGACTGCTCTACACGTTTTCAAACCCCAGGGTAAAAAGCTGCTCTATCGGTCTGCTCTTGCCTGTTTTAACAGACCAGATATAGAGGAATGACCTACTCAGCGTTTCAATAGGCTGGAAAAAAGGCTCTGTATTACTGAGAACTATCTGAAGACTGTTTCAGATCCCCAAAAACTGTTTCTTTTTGTTTAGTTTCAGTGATCTTTCACTTTAGACTTCTCTGCATGTTCTACACCAAAGCAACAGACTTTTCTACCTGCTCCACATATTATAATCTACGCCCAGATAAAGGACTGCCCTGTATATGTCAGTAGTCTATACCTGCCTGTGTTTTACTAGGCCAGCAATTACTGCTAGGTCTAGTAATTTCCTAGGCCGGGGTCCAGGAAGCAAGAGCATTGTTTGACCTTGGATGATCTTTACCCCACTGGCCTATTATCAGCTTGTTTTTACATTTCCTGTGCAAATGGATGTTTTCCACAGCTTCCTCAGTGCTGTTCAAGTGTGTGCAAAATTATGTATGTGTGTGCACTTGCGACACGGGCCTCTTAGAAGGGGTGGGGATTATCTGTAATCTATTTTGGGGCTACGCCCTCTCGGTGGCCAAGCTATATAAGCCTGCGATTGCCAGGCAGAATTTTCTTCCCCTTGTTTCTCCTGAAGCTGTTAGGACCCACCGGAGAGGTAAGCTATACATCATCCTGATAGAGACAGGGAGCACATGAGGCAATGATGAAACCACTCTGCCTGTACAGGAACTCTTGTTTAAGGGAAGCATTTTGCACCGTTAAGGTTTACAACCTTTTTTTTTTACGCCATGAGGAGTAAGTTAGGAGTGCTCGCTGACCGCAGCATATTAAGCAAAAGGTTGTTTTTTTTTTTGTTGCCACATTTAACCAACAAATTCACTTGCATAAGCCCTGACATCTTGATCATGTTATGTAAAGCAATGGTGTCTCCTTACAAACAAACGGAAGGCTTTTAGGAAAGAGGTCGAGCGCTGAGAGCACCATTCTGCTCAACCGGAGCAGTTTTCGGTGTAATGAAATTCTCCATTAGTGTAGCTTATTGGTCTGACGTTGAGACTGCGCTACACTTGAGTCTAATTTTCTAATCACCATCCTGCAGCGTCTGCTGGAGTTTCTTAAGTTTTAGTAGCTCCACCTGTTTTTCAGGTAAAATGTTCCATTTCCATTTTAATTTCAATAGTTTTCACCGTAATATACACTTTAAATGACATTGATTCAAGATCGATTCATTTGCAGAACAGCGGCATTTGTCTGAACTGTTTGCAGCTAGTTGATTTGTTTACTTGTTGATTGTACACACAAACACAGGTCAAGGTCACTCTCTCCTTAACAGGCTTAAAATATACCTGCTCTGATTACCGGCAGGAATGTTTGGGGCCAAGGGCTTCGGGGTATTTTTAAGCAGACTTTTCCACGGCACCCACAACAGCAGCCATATTTATGTTGGAGGCCAGAGATCGAAACGAAAGAACAAAATGGGATCAGGCCACTTTTTAGAAAAGTAATTCTGGGCCTGAATGTGAAGGGGGCATTCCTAAATCCAGCCTTTTCATAGGTGAACTTTAATGAATGGGACATTCAGCAGCGCAGCTCATCCCTCGGCCTCTTTGGCGTGACGGAGCTCACGGTTTTTGTGTTTCTTGTTTCTTCACTTTTTTTTCTCATTACAGAACCCAGAATTCATACCACAAATAAATACAGATCTGGCTTCCTTCTGCAAAAAAAAAAACAGCCTATCCCTGTTAATATGTCCCAAAAATGCCTTCCACCTTAAAGATATACCATCAGGTTTTTTTCTTACCCAGAAAATTGTATTTTGGGACTGTTGTGACATGGCTATAGGATCCGAGGAAGACATTAAGACATTTTTCAGGGGCCTGTATTGCGGAATAATGTGATTAAAATGTTTTAAGTGCTAGATTTTTTATTCATACCACATGTATCATTTATATTATAATGCAGTATAATACAAATGTATTTGAAGAGTTATTCATGAAAATGAATCAAAGCTGTAACTTACTACTCCATATGTAAGTTGTCCTGTTACCTGTGGTGTACCGCAGTCATGTTCCTCCACCTTGGGCTTGGCATGGTGCTCCTGTCCGCTCTGACCCTGCGGCCGGCGATTGGGAGTGACACGTCTGCCCACAAGCCCAGGGTTTGTTTGGGGTCTCCTGTCTTATATAATGGGCCAAGCAGCAACTGCTGCATGCTGCCTGAGTGTGTGTAAGTCTAGCCATGTTTCTGATTAGTACCCCCCCGCCCCCGCCACACACACACACAGCGGGTCAGATATCAGCCTTTGGCCGGTGCCACTGTGAAGCCATGGAAAAGGGCAGGACAGTTATCCTTATTAGGAAATGAACAGGGCATACTTTGTAGAGATATTTATTTTGGCTCCCTGTGGTTCAGTTTATATGTTTATAATATGCTTTATAATATGCTTATGCTCAGCTTATGATAAGATGCTCATACTCAGACTCTCCCTTTGAAAAAAGTGTGAGAAATCGAAATATAAAAATGTACGAAATACACATTTGATACCATAAGGATTGGGAAAGCTGTTCTCAACCTGTGGGCTGAGGCCCCCTGGTGGAAGGTGTTGGTATTTATTTCTTTTACGTTGATATTTACCCTAAAAAAGTGACATTTTCTGCCAAAATAAAACATTTGTGTTTAGCCCATTGATTGATGTTTCAGAGCACATGACTGGTGTTAGTCTGGTTGGGTGGCTGGCTGGTTACACTGAAATTTTCTGTATTTCTCTGTTTGATGGTGGTGAAATAATTCATTATGCATGAACGACAAAGTGGAAAATCTTCAGATATGTTTCTGCTGTATGTTGCATTGCTATACAGTTTTTTAAAAAAAAGCTGATTTGAGGCACTGTCGTGGGCTTAATTGTGCCCTAAATTTAAATGTTAAGTTAAATGTATAGCTGTATAGCAGTGAAATGAAATGAAATAAAAATATAGATGTATTTCTTTCAACAAATTCTGAAATAAAAAGTGAATCCAGACTTTTGGCTCTGTACTGTATCTGTACAATCATTTTTCTGTTTCTGATTCTTGTTCATATCTGCAGATGCCCGAGTTTGAGAAGAGCACGGTCCATATAAAAGACCCTGAGCGAGTGGAGCAGATCATCTGCAGCTTGATCCAGGGCGGGGCCTCCAAACTACAGGTACAGAGAAGAAGTAGTCACTGTATACAGAGTGTGTCCTGTAAGGAGTGAACACTTTTCCTGTTAAAACATCAGCAGTTCTCATGAGCTTTCGTTCTTCGCGTTTAAGCCATAGATCTCCTTACTCTTTTTTTTTTCCCCCTTCAGATCATCACAGATTTCGATATGACGTTAAGCAAATTTGCAATCAATGGCAAACGCTGCCCCACGTGCCACAGTGAGTGAACATCATTGTTTGACCGCTGTCGTGATGGGATCAAAGGACTACTTTTTAATCACCAAGCCTGTAACCAGTCATTAATCAGCCCCTTTTGTCGCCTGCAGATGTAATTGACAACTGTAAGCTGGTCACAGAAGAATGCAGGAAAAAGGTACGCTTCGCCATGAAGCACCTTGAAGGTTTATTGCATTTCCAGAGTTGTATGTCAAAGTGTGAAGTATATTCATGCTGATATTGAATTTTACCAGCTGCTTCAGCTGAAGGAGACCTACTATCCGATTGAGATAGACCCACATCTGACAATGGAGGAGAAGTACCCATTCATGGTAGAGTGGTGAGTGTAACTCTATCACACACATTGTATACTCGCAACGGTTACGCAATACGGAGATAAAAGGCACGAACACACTGTAACATTCCTTGCATTAAGTGAACGACCTGCGTGAAGATCCAACTGCAGCTCTCAGTAATGTGCTTTTGATAAACCATGTGATCAGCACCCACAGACATTGATCTGGGACTTTGATTGCTCAGGATACTCGCAGTAAAAGCCATCGTGATTGTTTAGAGACTTGCTTCTCAAACCCGTCCAGACATTGAAGGGCAGTGGTGAGGGAGTTGCCCCCGCATCTGAAGGTTGTGGGTTCGATTCCCTCACAAGTAGGTTGCCCTGAGGTACCCTTGAGCAAGGTACCGTCCCGGTCACTGCTCCCCGGGCGCTTTCAATAGCTGCCCACCTCTGCATGGGTTAAATGCAGGTCCAATTTCGTTGTGGTTCACTGAGTGCTGTGCTGTGACCTCGCAATGACAAGGGTTGTCGCTTTCACTTTCACATGCCCAAAAATTGCAGCCCCCAGGGATTCTACAGATCTGTGGCCTGTTCGGAGGCATGTCCGCTGCATAAGCCAGCTAATGAAAAGCCAGCTCCACTCATTCGTTACAATTCCTAATTAACCCTAATTACATGAAAGTTGAAAAAATGTATCTTTGCAATGGTTTATTCATTCAAATGACCGTGATCACTGCTCCCACACTTTGTGGGAAAATGGTTCCGTTTGTTGCGAGATGAAATGACAGACTGGCTTTTTATTCCATGATGCATTTATAAAAAGCTGGAATTTCTATATATTCGTAAAGAGCCATAAGGTCTCTGTCTAAAGGCGTTTTGCTGTATCGTGTTATTGTTTAAGATACGATCTTTTTAACTTTTAATCCAAAAGCAGCATAATCTAACCCATATGATTTGAACGATCACCCCAAGGTTTTTCTTTTTCACCCCAATTGCTTTCTTTGTTGGTGTTCATCCCAGGTACTTTAAGTCACACTCATTACTGGTGGAGCAGCGGTTACAGAGAGATAAACTCCCTGAGGTTGTGAGAGAATCCGACGTTTCCCTGCGGTATGACTTTAAAACCTTTAGCACTCAAAACCAGTTCAGCATTATTGAATTTTCAGATTTAAATAGATGTGAATTCAGCCATTAACCTTCTATGGGTCTGTGCGTGGGCTACGTGAAAGCCCATTGGGTTAGAATTGCAATAGCCTCTGTTAGCCTAACAAGCATGGATAAGATGAATACGATTTCCCAAATTAAATCAGTCAGTATTGTTTTAATAGCAAACAGCCGTGGATTTTATGTGAAATATCTGGGCTATAGATGTTCACAGTGTGTTTTGATGCCCATGGCAGGGAGGGTTACGAGCAGTTTTTTGACCGACTGCATCTGCACAACGTTCCTGTGTTCATCTTCTCGGCGGGGCTGGGGGACATCCTGGAGGAGGTCATCAGACAAGCTGGAGTTTACCACCCCAACATCAAAGTCGTCTCCAATTTCATGGAATTTGATGAAAATGTGAGTATGGAGGAACCCAAACCTGAAAGATTTGCATTATCACTTAAATCCAGGACCTACCTAAAAGACTTATTGTTTTAAGGTTATTAAGGTATAAGGTGGGGATTTGAGATCCTTATTAGCCAATAGGACTGGTTTCCTGTCCCCAGATGAACTCATGTCAGAGTAGTCCAAAAGCATGCAGACACACAATTAAATCACATCCCACCAAACAAACTTCTCATGGCCATTTAACATTAGCTGACCGTCAAAAGACTCGGGAATATCTGAAGCGTAGTGATGATGAGGGCCGTTCTTGTTCTGCAGGGCATTATTAAAGGATTTAAAGGAGAGCTTATTCATATCTACAACAAACATGACGGCGCACTGAGGAACACCGAATACTTCAAACAGCTGAAGGACAACGGCAACATCATCCTCCTCGGAGATTCACTGGGAGACCTCAATATGGCCGATGGCGTTCCGAATGTAGAGAACATCCTTAAAATTGGCTTTCTCAACGATAAGGTGAGCCCTTCTTCCAGCGCATCTTCTTCTTACTCTGGTTAATTTGCTTTGATCCAGAGAGAAAAGGTGATACCGTTTCTCTCCACACGGCAGACACTTTCGATATCACGTCTGTCTGACGGTTCATGGAAACAACACGTTTTACCAGAGTAGTGCAAAACTTTGAACAAACAATTCAAGTTTTAATGCGAAGAGATGCATTTTAGGTTGCAGTTATGCCGTTCTTTGTATTCATGGTGGGCCAAACACACCAGGCTACACCGTCAGAATTCATTTGGCTGAACACTTAAACCTACATTGCTCCTTAACATGATTTACATCACAAAATATTTATTTGACCCGTAGCTGATTGTTATACGGTGGCTCATATATTAACGATGTTTATATATTTTAGCAATATGGCAAGAATACAGCAAAAACAAGTGTCTTGAAATGTCTCTGTGCAGGTGGAGGAGCGCCTGGAGAAGTACATGGACTCTTACGATATCGTACTGGTGAAGGATGAGACCCTTGAAGTGCCCAATTCCATTTTACAGAAGATTTTATGACTCATTAACGCCGGGTCTAGTTCAGCCCCCGGTGGAAAGACTCACAGCCGCTCGTTCCTGGATGACCAGTGAGTGGGCGAACACCAGCTCTGTGGGCTATCTGCCACCTCACACAAATACAAGCCATACACGCCACTCACCATGATCTTTCAATGTCACGTTTTTCCCTTCTAAATGAACTGTTCAAAACCTCCAACATGTCCTTGCCTTTGTGTGTCTGCTTGTTCATTTTATTACCCTTGGTAAATGAAAACCAAAACAGTAGCTGTGTATAGTGGCGCTATATATAATATATATACTGAAAATGAGTGAATTTGCACATTCTTATAAATGTTAATGTTCATTATTTTTGATATTGTGAGGTTTATATTTAGTGTATAAAATTTGCAATAATATCTGGGATGGTGGAAGAGCATAGCGATGTGGTGAACGCTGGCCCAGCTAGCATTTCTAGCTTTTTCATTCAAATATTGTGACAGAAATCATATTCTGCGATGCTTGTGGGGCCTATGAAATCAGAACTACCATGATGTCTAAGTTTACATCTGTCAGTATGGTTGCTTCATGAGCATTCATGAAAAGAACACATTTAACCATAGCAATACAATTTCTACAACTATTTTGAACAAAAATAACAAAACAAAACAAAAAAGATGAATGTATTGTGAATTTTTACTTTTAATGCGAAGAGGTGCATTTTAAGGTGCAGTTTTAAACTTGGGAGTGGTCTTGGTATTTATACTACCTCTAAAAGGAACAGTTTGTCTTAAAATGCTGACGTGGCAGAAATAAGTTTATTATTCAATAGTTGGAGGATTAGCATTTTTTGGCGAGCCGTTCCTTCAAACGATCACTTGAGGTGAGTTCGCCTGTATCCGTTTTGACGTCGTCTTTTACCTGTTGTGTATGTGCTGTTAATGCATGTTGCCTTTTTCTTTTTTTTTTGTCCAAAAAAAAATAAAATGAGATGAGGGGGACAATCAGTCTTTCATTTTATGCAGGCGATAACGAGAAATACTTTTTGTTAAAGATGGACTTGATATTTTTGGTTGATGAATGCACACCGATCAGTCATAACACTTAAACCACCTTCATAGTCCCAACAAACGGACTCTGGTTCTCCTGTTGACTCCAAGATGGTTTGTGTGGAGACTCTGTAAGCGCTGAGGTGGGTGCTCCAGGGATCAGACTAATTAGTCCAGCACTTAGTCCAGTCTCAGAGTTCTCCGTTTTATAGATCTGCGGACTGGGGAGGCCAAGACGACACTTTACACTCTTTATCATGTTCCTTAAATCCTTTCCAGAACATGGAACTGGTTCAGATATGTTCACTTTAAGATTATTTTCATACCTTGCCTAAATATATTCTCTATCAAATACTATAGGCTTTTTTTTGCCCCAAGGCTTTTTTAAAACCTTTTCTTTGGGCAAGCCCAGTTTTCAGAAACTCCGTCATTTAAAAATTCATTTAAAATGAATAATTGTTTTATTGTTTATGTAACTGGAATCTCATCAGCATCATCATAATCAGGTACCAAGTAAGTCGTGCCATATTTTAAATAAGGGAAGCCAACATGACAACTTCACAATGTGTTCTTTTTTTTGCCACCATAGGGGCAAATGCTGACTCTTTGCCCCTCTGTGCTGTGACAGAATGCAACGTAAGTCCTCAGCTCTGGCCACTCATGCAGGATGATGTTCAAAGCGGAACAGTCTTGGCCCGTCTGCCCAGACGAACAGCAGCAGCACATAATGAAGGCTTTCGAGAGGATATAGGTCCTTAATGGAGTTCATAAATAATTGCTTACCAGTCAAGTGAAGTTTACAGAATGTTCTTCTCACACACACACACACACACCACGCACACACTCACACACACACACATTCAATGCCTCACACTAAAACAAGCATGTGCAACTGCACACAAAAAAAATACTCTGAGCTTTCAAGAATACAGTATGCTTCCATGTGAGCACTTAACAGCTAAGTCACATCTTGGTGATCCTCTGTGGGCACAAAATAAATGACAAAATCTAAACAAACAGCAAATACATAAATACTTCCCTTTAAGTAATAAAATAAGCATTTTACGATTTTTTTTTTCTTTTCATTTCCAAGTTGCTCTAATGTTCGCTGTTGGTTTATAAGCACCCCACTCATCAGAGTTCAGTGTACAGTTGACGTCTTCCCTGTAGTTTGAGGTTTTGTGTTGTCCAGAGGCCAGTTAACACCACTATGCCAAGCGTAAACTTCAGTTTACAAATGCTCACATGACTCCAACGTACATGGACTAGAAGTGACGTGGCTAATTTTCTGAAGATGCCTAGGAATGCCCCTGTGGCTCAGTTTAGAGCGACTTCACGGTCAAAGGCCACATTTTTTTGTCCCACTACCCTGAGCTGATTGATGAAGGGTAACATCGGTTTGGGAAGGCTCACAACACACCTGTCCTGAGGCATCTCTGGATTATCCCCCAGTCAGGCAGGAGAACTCAGCTATCCTGGGAAAAGTCTTTGGCCTGCAGAGCCCTCAGCAGAGTCACAGGGGTCACCGGCCAGGGCAGGAGGTGGGCTTGATACAACGACCTTGGAAGTAGACCAGATTGGCCGGACAGTGGCAGCCGGCCACACAGGGTTTGAGGCATGGGCCGATCTCATTCCAGTTGTCACAGGATTTGGTGCAACCAGGACCACACGTGTCATAAACAGCGCCGTGTTTACACTGGGTGGCTGGAAAGAAGTCAGAGAAAGCTTTTTGCAATGGAAACCATCGTAAGACAATAATGGCCTAAACTATGAAACAAAATCATGTCTCATGTTCTTTATGTATTTGATAGTTGATGTGAATCAGTACAGTAAAATACTGTACCCTTTTTCAGACGTTCTAGATTGTTCACACTCGTTCACACTTTCAGACTGTTTAAACTACCTAATTCACACTGTTCAAGAACATTTTCACTATTGGCAGTGGCGGTCTAGAGTCAAACCCACAACCTTCCTATGCCCCAGGATTGGAAGGTTGTGGGTTTGAACCCAAGATCAGTAGGTTGCTCTGGGATACCCTTGAGCAAACTACCATCCCATCACTGCTCCCCAGGTTAAATTAGATTTGGCAAATAGTCACTTCACTTTCTCTTCTTCACACTGCTCAAGAATGCTCATTCCCGTCCACACTGTTCTTGAATGAGATCCTCTGCTCTGTTCTTAAATGTTCTCCCTCTACTAGTTGGTTGTTTGAGTTTCTAATTCTACGATAGAACAGAAAATCAATAGTATCAGTCGTCACTCACTCATGCAAGACTGTTCTGGTTTCCAAAGCACAGGTGCTCCCTCCCGCTCACATGCACGACTGTAGGCAATGAAAGACTCGCAATAGCAGTTCTTGTGCACCGGGCACTCGCACATGTCCGTCACACATGACCTGCAGAGAGTTTATTCCATTATTGATGAAGGTTAAATGAGATAAAACAGATTTCATTCACTCAGGCTTTCACAAAGTCTGTGCTCTTTCGTGACACTGGGATGCTGCACAAACAAAGAGGATTGTTTATAATTCCTATAAAGCCTATAGACACTATGTTCAAAAGTTTTCAGACACCCCTTCTCCATCATTTCAGTTCCCATCACACACATTGCTGACATTGGTTTTAAATTGCACACAGACAGCTGTAATCTACTGATAAGAGCAGGGCCAATGGAATGAGATACTGGAAAATATGAGTTCAACATGGCCAATGTCAATCCTCAGCTAGAGGAATAGACCCCCCCCTCCAGCGAGGAACCAATAACTTTGGGATGAGCTGGAGTTGCGCTTGTGATCCAGAGGCAATCACCCATCCAGTGCCAATTGCGGCTGAATTTTGTCAAGTTGAATTGATTTCAATGACCCATGTTAAAGCCTTCCCAGAAAGATACATAGTGTTACTGTGGCCAAGGAATCAAAGGGGGCAGTCTTCCTAGTGAAACCCTTTATTTCAACTGCAACATGATGAGGCGATGCTTTTCATAGAATCATGGAATAACGGCGCCATCTAGTGCAGAGAGGATGTGAGTGCTCATCCTTTCAGCAGTTGCACCTCTTCATACACTATTTTCCATATTTAATGTTTGCAGTTGAGTTGAGGACAGTGCAGTTCAACTAAATTCAGCCACAATTGGCACTGGATGGATGATTGCCTCTGGTTCACAAGCACCACTCCAGCTCAGGCTTCAGTAGGTTTCTCCGTTGAGATGATAAGCATTAAATGGTGCAATTGATAGGATGCAGCTGAAAGTTTATCTAATTAACACTTTTACATGCGGGGTGCACTTTACTCTTATATCCGTAAGTAATAAGTCATTTCATTTACTATGGAAAATAAAGGATGAAGAATGCTCACCTATAAAAGGAGGTGTAGTCAACCACAGAGTGGCACTTTTGAAATTCCCACGATTTGAGTTTGTGGCAGGCACGATGGGCTCGGAGCTTGACTTTGACAGATCCAGGGCAAAGGTAGGACACAGGTCTCCGGGGGGGCTGTTCACACACCTCATTACCGTCCACACGCCAGGACTCAGCAAACTCATCCACATCAAACTTGAACTGGCCATCTCCACCCATGGTGTCGTCCCGTTTATGGCCGTTGTAGTTCCCGCAGAGGCCACAGAGGCTTCCTTTCAGGTGAGGTGCAGCTACCACTTCCACGAGACTGTCCCCGTCCCACGTGATCTCTAGGCCTTTGAAAAACAGTCAGAGAAGACATCAAGTTATAGTCTTGTGGATCAGATAAAGTTCTTGAGGAACTTGTAAAGTTGTTACAGCATCTTTCATTCATTCATTATCTAACCTTATCCTAACTAGAATCACACATTGGGTAAAAGAACCATTCTGGACATGTTTAGCATCTCCAGTTTATCCAACATGCAGAAGAAGTGGAAGAAACAGGAGCGTAAACCCATGCAGACAGAAGAATAAACTTCAAAGAGAAATCACACTGGCTTCCGGGCTGGGAATCGAACCCAGAACATTCTCACTGCACTGTAGCACTATCAAAAGCACCATATGCAACCAAATCTGTGTTTTATGTCACTAAATGTGCACCCAAACCTGTAAATAATCTGAGTTTAGCGAAGCAAAGTATATTAACAATGATTTTCCCCTCTGCACTGCACATTTCTGAGTTATTCCTCCACCTGCGTTGAACTCCAAAAAGGGCTTAATGAATTAATTAGTTATCAGATGAATAAGACTGGAGGTGTAGAAGCTCTTACAGCACCACAGGGGTGAGTAGATCAATATTTATGTTCTTTTTGAAAGTCAATCCTCATGTAAAAATATTGACAATACGTGTTTTCTTCAACCAGTCATGTTAATATTTAATGTTTTAAGTGACCATTTTAATATTTATTGTTTTATAAAACTAAATCAGCATTTGTTAAAAGAAAAATATATTCGCGAGCCACAAGAAGGGCTTTTCCATCCACAGTCCTTCTCCACTCCGCACACACACAGGCACAAGCGCACAAAGAGATGGTGTAACTGCTCTGATCTAATGGTGGAAAGAATGTGAACCATTGTTATTGTAGTTATTTTATGCCATTAAACTTTAAAACTGATCTTTAGAACACATCTTCAGTGAGCAGGAAGGAAAGGCTGACACAAATCTTTCCAATGTCTATAGTTACCCACTTTTAAGAGTATCAGTATTGGTATCAGGATTCTGTTCTTCACCCTTCTTCGTATTGGATCAAAAGAAAATAAGTGGCAATGGCCGTCCCTGCTGCATGTGAACCCAGTGCCCTAATACAACACACCAAAAAGCAGCAGTGCCCCCTGTCAGTTCTTACCTGCAATGGTAGTGAGTTTGAGCAGGTATCCATCCAGGTCGATGTGGACGCCGGTGCTGTGGAAGGGCAGAGAGATGCGAGTGCCATTCTGCCGGACAGTGAGGTGTTGGTGCAGGCTGACCGTGAGGCCTGTCATTCGCAGCTCCACAGACTTGGTCCAGGAAAAGGACCGTGTCCGTCTCGCATCATTTTTCACCAGCACCGTGAAGCCGTCCGCTGCTGAGCAGTCCTTGGTCAGCACGTATTCACATGTGCCCTGGAAGTTGAACGTGCGCCCGTCGAACGTGTTGTAGTGGGGGTCGCCGAAAACCGTGCATACGCCTGGTTCTGAGGGGGTTGGGGAGAGAGGAAGCCATCATGGTGGTGAAATGTCAACTACCTTTGTTAGCCTTTGAAGTCATAGGTAACGTTGGCCATAACAAAAGCACAGAGTAATCCATTTTTCTTTATTGTGTACCTGAAGCAGGCTGCTGAGTGTGAGAGTTTCAATATTTTATTGTGTTGTTACGTAGGAGCATTTTTAGGACAACAATTAAAAGGTTGATTATAAAAATATTGTGATTAGTCTTGCTTGAGAGCAGAAGGTGAAGAAAAACTTACTCACTTTCAGTGCAAACAGGACAACAGCCAGTCCGGTTCAGTATCTTATTCTGGAAGACACAGATAAAGATTGTCAAAGCTAAACTCTTAAGTGCCGAGGCAACAAAGCAGTGTTGTTTTTGACTTGAGAAACTACTACGGCGTACCCCACAACATAAGTCACGTGGAGCTTCTATTACACCACTATAGAAAACACAATCACACAAAGAAAGCTCCAGTTTCGCAGGCTGTTCTCTTTCTTATGGACTTTTTTATACACATTTTTATGGATTATAAGCGATAGAAACAAAAGCACTTCGGCAAGCCAATTGGTAAAAGTTAAAATGAAAGCAAACCCCTAACAAATAGACATTGTGTCTCAAGGAGGCAGTCGAGTGGAATGGAAGGGGGTAGATCGTTTTAAGTGCCATCAGAAGTGCACATCAAAGGTCTTTTCCTTCCTCATCCACCTTACATCCTCAGGGCAAAATAACCTCACTAACACACACACACACACACACACACACACACAAGAGGCCTCACTCTCAGCCAGAACCCCACTTCATTCAGAGCACACAAAACCCTGTGGTTTGAGAGACTGACTTCTTAAGTCTAAATATAGGGTTCTGTGTCTTTGCTGTAAGACAGACAAGAGGAAAACGAGTCTAAAATCAAAGTAAAGGCTCTTCCTGCTGTCAGCCAGCCTCCCACACCAGGGAGAACACATGCAGGAAAATCTGTTGCATACTGAACTCGGTAATTAGATGACTTCCATACACGAGGGATGACAAAAATAACAGAGAAAGAAATGCATGTTTTAAATTTTTTAATTTGAATCTAAACTTTTGGTATATCCTAATATAAGTATTGGGGGAAATAATGCGATGTAAACGTTAAGTTCTTACCTCTTACTCAAAATGCATGACCAACTCACATGAGGGGAAAAAAAAATCAAGCTAAAAATAACAAAAGTTCTTTTAGAATTGATAAAATGCTGGCACAGAGAGAGTAAATCACCACGGGTGAGCGTGTATTTATGCCACACAGGTAGATAGTTCGAATACAGGTTAGTCACAGACCATATTTCTGTTTTGAGAGGCCGAAGTGAGGGGCAGGGAACAGCTGGGAGGGTTAGATTTAAGCGGTAAAGACGCTGTTGTGAAGAGTCATGTTTCAGGGTTGCACGATACAGATAATGTATTGTGATCGTATTGTGATTTCAAAATGAGTTGGAAAGCAACAAAGGGCATGGGTGTAGAGTTACTATGCAATGTGGTCAAAGAGGGGATTAAAAGTCATTATCAAACTTTGTGAATGGTTCCAGTATCATCTTTTATACTGGAGGGCACCTGGATCACTTGAGAAGGGAATTTCTATAATTTGTGATTCCTAACAGCTATTGCTATATCATAGTATTTGGCAATTTATTGTAGAGGGAAATACTTTAATGAGATTTAACATTATACAGGCCTACCATATGATGCACTGATGCTAAGCAATCAGTTGTCCTTATAAGACATTTACTATTAACAAATTATGCAGAATTATAGCCGTAACCATGGTGCAATGTAATATGGATACAGATTTCAGGTTCATTTAAACATAATCGAGTGAATCCTTTCAGACAGAGCACATTACCTTTCAAACCTTTCAAAGACCACACGTAAACTTAAACATAAAACCTAGAAATTAATCCAGAAAATACAAAACTTCCCATTTATTTCTGTTTCAAACTGAGCCAGAGAAGAGTAAAAGGGAGTGTTAGATACCCCTCCATAGTTTTGTGTGGTGTGTTAAACATGCTGTTTGGTCAGTGTGTGTTAGCTGTCTCACCGGGGGACAGCTTGTGACTGGAACACAATGCTTGGGCCGACACTCGGTGATCCCCTTCACACAGGTACACAGCGTGCAGTTCACAGACGACCACCTATCACCGTCCTACCATAGCAGAGAGACAAATGTAATTAATTTTAATAATATATGATCCATCCATCTTTCCTTCCATCCATCCATTCGACCTTACATTAATTAAGATGTCCAAATATCCATCCGTCCAGCCTGTGCACTGAGCCATCCTTTGTGTCTTACCCTGTAGATTTTGTTCTTGACCTTGCAGTACTTTACATCTTCCATCTTCAGGTAGGAGAGACACTCTGGACAGCAGGAGGAACCTTGGCAGCTTCCGATTGGAGAACAGCGTTTTCTGCACACCACTGTGGAGTTCAGGCAGGCACACGCTGTGCAGTTATCCAAGCTAAAGGAAGTGTTATTCTCATACACCTCACTGTGGAACAAGCAGCTTCCTAAAGAAAGATCGAACACCTTCCTCTGACCTGGACAAGGCAGAAGTAAGGACATGGTCAGTCATTTAGCTGATTTATTTTTGGGTATGGATTTTTATTTTGCAATGTTAAAACACAAATATCGAGAAGTTTTCCACATTTTAGTGTCATGACTCATTGCAAACTTACCTTGACACCTTGGACAGCACTGTCCTGGTGGTGTATGGCTCAGGTGAGATGGGCAAGAAAGAACCGGACACACTTCCCTGTGACACATCGTTCGGCCTCCCTAACCGAAAAAAACCCACACACACAGCATGAAAAATGAATAAAGACAAATGAGGTCTACCAGGTTAGAGGAAATAGGCTTTCCAATTTTAGTGTGGGATCCAGGCCATTCTGGGTGATTTACTGGTCACAGGCATATACGTAACTAATGACAACAGCAGCTACGATGGAAGACAGAGTGCCATCCATCAGAGAGAAGCATAACAGATGCCAGGAATGCAGATCTTTATGCAGCCTTTAGTTTAAGAGCTCCCTCAAAAACAGGCAAGGAAGCAGTGTTTGCAGTAAAGACAACCACAAAATCAATGTGTGTAAGCACCTAAGCAGCAGGCTAACAGTCAGTTCTTCATCAATGAGTCAGAAGCAGGAAAAAAAAAAAAATAAGAGTGAAAAATAAAAAAATAAGAGTGTGAGGATCTGAAGGACTTTGTCAAGGACAAAATTGTTATAGACAGCTAGTTCAGAGCATTGTTATATGCGGAGATTATTATGTACCAAAAGTGGCCAAAGGAAGGTCTACCAGTGAACTGATAAACTTGAGGAATAAAGGCTAACCCATTTGGACCAATCCCATAGAAAAGCAACTGTAGGCCAAAATGCTGAAAAAGTTGCTTTGCATACTTGCTATGATAAAGTGTGTCAGAACACACCATGTGTCATAGCTTGCTTTGCCTGGGGCTGCAAATCGATAGGTCAGAGCACCTCTTTTGACCCTTGTCCAATGTGTCTCTTAATTGGGGAAGAGCTGGTACCCCAATGCACTATGAGAAGAAGTTGGGAAGTTGGAAAGCCTTGCTTTCCTAAGCATTGTTGCAGATGTTCTACACCCCTTTATGATAAAAGCATTCTCTAAGGCATTTTTAAGCAAATGAACACATTCTGGCACACTGCAATCAGAAACGGTCTGAGAAACATGACAGAGTTGAGGGTGTTGTTTCTGAATCCCTCAGATCTCGATCTGATTGAGTATTGGTGGGATGTGCTGGACAAGCAAGTCTTATCCATGGTGGTCCATGCTTGAATCTTAAAGTTAAAGGAATCAGTGTTACAAAATAATTTGTGAATGAGGAGGGTATATCTTTTACCCAGCAGCAGTGTTTTAGACTCTGGCTATGATCTGTAAAGGAATGTTAGGGTTGGAGGTGGGTAGGATGACTCATGTGAACCCATGTATAGGGGTTATAACACTACCTTCATTAAGATGCCCAAACAAAGCCATGGAGAATATAAACCAAAGTCTCCAGAGAGCAGGAACCAAGATCCAAAATAAACCCTCTGTTTGGATAGCTTTCCACAGTCTAGCAATACTGACCCAACACATACACATACACACATATTTGCCTTTTATAATCCCTCTAATTGACTGGGAAGTGTAGTAAAGACCCTAATGTGTTTATCTGCAAAGTTTATTTATTGTTAAAAGGTGGTGAGATGAGGCCAGTGGCTCCCCAGTGAGTCAAAGACAAACCCATTAACAGCAGAGTCGCACAGCTCAGCTAGCCACCGCAAACAGAGAGTAACTACGACATTGCCTTGTTTGACAACATTACACGTGGCTAATGCCAGGACTACTACATCATTGTGAAATCAAAGTTAAAGTATAAGTGAATTTGTTTTCAATATATAGCGCTACAAAGTCATTTTACTATAGAGCTGTTAAAATGTAGCTCAATACTGAATAAATTGTCACGAATGCATTCAATTACATACTTTCGGATTTAGAATACATTTACATTGGAAACTAATTGAAAAAACTTTGCTGTTGTAATGTTTAATTCATTCATTTTGTTGCTTGCTGTTGTTTATTTCATATAATATCCTGTTAATGTTAAACTAAAGGTTTTCTTTAGTTTGGAATTAAGTTTGAGCAAAGCTGCAAACTGATGCCTCGTGTTTGTGCATGTTTTCACAAGAATTTGAAACGCAAAACTGTATTGAATATTCATTTTTCCCACGTTTCCCATACATGGCATAGTGCTTTAAACCCTTCACACTGATGGATTTTATCACAAATGCGAACACAAAGGTGGTTTGAACGGAAAGCTTCTGCACTTTCTGGGGGATTTCTGTGTTAAATTCAATCTACAATGATTTAGAAATGATTCTTTTTGATTTCTGTTTATTATTTTAACATGGAATAAGATGAATAAAAGGAACATGTGTTGGAACAAAGTAGTAGAAAATGACACAGGGAATACTCACAGTGCACATGCATTTGATGCAGGGTTTCCTTTCAGGGTGGAACTCCTCTCTCTCTTTATACAGGCGCCCCTCAAAGATACAGCCTGAGTACAAGAAACACAGAGAAATCAGAGGCCATGATCTGCACAATCAAAGTAACTTCCTTAAGACTAAATAGTCGATAGTATTTCAATCAGCAGGTCGGTCGCGTCAGTGTGTTTGAGCAAAGAAACGTCGGTTTTGTGCTGCACTTTTTACTTTTTGCACTATTGCCCAAAAACAAGAGCTGTTTTGCTCTGACTCTGATGTCAATTTACGTTTGGTTAATTTCCATAGTTTTCATAAAACGTAACCCTAATGTGCAAGTCTACAGTTCTTCACTTTCATATCTATGAACCATAACATATTTGACATAGTCATCACGGGCTAACCTGACCTGTAAGATGAATTCATTAAAAAATAACCAGGTTTACAGAGGTAACTGTGCACCAAGAATAGATACATACATATATTATATTCCTGCATACAAACTCACCTGGACACGATGGACAGCACTTCTTGGGATGCATTTTAGGATTCTTGCAGGGAACCACGCACTGCATTTCGCCTTCAGTGATTACGCCTTCCTGTCCCAAACACAACAACATAAAGCCAATGCAATCTTCAAGGCTACGCTGATTTTTTCAAACTGGGGTCTGGCCCTGGAGGACCAATTTCCACCACACTTTACCAGTTTTTCTGCTTAAATGATGCTGATGGCATTCCACTCTTAACTGCCAGGTTTAGTGCTTATTTGAGCAGGATAATTACCAAAGTGTGTAACCTACATATGCGTAAACCAAAATGAGATTTTCACCTCTAGTAGACGTCAGAGGGTTTCGCATCTAACTGAAACTAATTATTTACATTCTCTCTTTCATTTTTGTATTTAATCATGACAGCTTTACAGAAAATGGAAATTCATTTGAAAGTTATGTAACAAAAGAAGAAAGAAGAAAGATGAAAGAAAGTGACAGCACAACGGAATTCAATCTCTGTGTTTCACCCATACACACACGTGCAGCAGGGGGCAGCTATTGAAAGCGCCTGGGGAGCAGTGACGGGGACGGTACCTTGCTCAAGGGTACCTCAGGGAATCTTCCGATCCGAGGCCGACTCCCTAACCACTAGGCACATCGCTGCCCACTTCAGTCCCCACCTATTTCAACCATTTCGATTGGTCCTTTTAGTCAGAAAATGCCCAGGACATGTTTAAAATGAACTTGTTAAATCCGTAAAATGGAGTTAATAATTGTGATATGGGACTAACAATGTGCTTGAACAAACACAGAAGGCTCATGGGGAAAAAAAACCAAGTGTAAAAATCATCAGGACTATAATGGTATAAATGTGGTAAAAATATAAGTAGAAATAAGCTTCCAGATTTAGTGGAAATCTACAGGAGTGCCTTAAGCGCTCTCAGTTTACAAGTCCATGTTTGAACTGTGTGAGTGGGGCGCTTTTCCAACAACTTGTGGACACTTTTGCCACAGCTTAGCATTTTCATTTTGGCTAAACTCTTCACGTTTGGTTTGGACTCCCAAAGTTTTTACATTCTGCTCGGAATTTTGCCCACACACCTGTGTTGTTCCCAAATGGCCAGCACTTTCCTGTGCCTGTGATGCGAATGTGTGTGTGTGGGGTGTGTGTGTCTGTATGTGTGTGTGTGTGTGTGTGTGTGTGTGTGTGTGTGTGTGTACATTCAGAAAACTGGGACCCAGATGTGCAGATGGAACCGCCAAGTTCACCTGTTTACCGTCTGTAAGGCAATAAGCTATAAATCTGTCCTCAGTCACTCCTTCTTCACTTGACTAATGCTCAAAGTGGGAGTGGGATGCTGAAAAGGTAATTCCAGGACAACCTGCATTCCCTTCTCACTAAAATGTGCAAATTAGATCTTTTAAAAAGGATAGTTTCCTTTTGATTTATTGCAAAATGCTTGACATAAACATAGGTGGCAGAGCACATCAGCAGATGTCTGTATGATTCTGGCCAGCTATTAACAACCATAGTGCTGTTCATGAAATAATTTCTGACCATTATGTTTTTAAGAATAACGCCGCCCACCAGAGCAGTTTTTATCATGATTCATTCATTAAATTGCTTATTAAACAATGAGGTATCATGTTTTTTTTAACAAAGGCAATAAGCCACTAAAAACACTTTTGAAACTAGATTGCATTATGTGGAAGTGATTATGGAAGATGAAGTGATTATTTGTTATTGTGAAGACACCATAGCCCACAGTGCACCACAACAAAATGCTTCTCTGCTTTAAACCCATCCACATACAGTGCTGCAGTGGGTAGCTATATGCAGTGCACGGGAAACAGTGTTGGGGAAGGTACCTTGCTCAAGGGTACCTCAGGGCAGACTACTGGTTTGGAACTTGAACCCACGGCCATCCAATCATAAGGCCATTCCCAAAGTACTAGGGCATCTTGCTGTGAAATTACCTAGAAAAACCTCAAACATTCTCTTGAAGTATCCTTTTAAAATTTTAGAGGAACCTTGCACAAACGTATGCAAAGCCATGCCATCTTTCCATGCAGGGATCATACACATCAAAGTATGGAAGAGTGTTGATGTAGGATCCCGTTATCCCAATGAATATTTAGGGAAGAGTTAATATTTCAGGAATATTTGTCCACTTTTTCTTCCGCACATTCAGATCCTTATTTATCATAATAAATACTAATGCAGGAACAGACTCTTCCTGCCAAGCCTCTGTCAGTTATGGGCCCCAGCACTAAAGCTCAGATGCTGTCCATAGAGCAAAAATCCTTAAGACAGAAAATCTCACCTGACATCTCCGTGTGATGCACGGCTTGGTGGACGTGGTCCAGGAATATGAGCTATTATAAGCCTTCCCATCCAGCTGACAACCTGAAGGGAGAGACAGAGAGAGAGATTAATTCAGATTCGGAAAAGCATCCCACTGATCTCACTGAATTCATGCTGCATAGTTTGAATAGACAACACATTAAGTCACTACTGTGTAGATGGAAACTCTACCCCATGTTAAAGTCTGTGGTTTACCGTAAGCCCTTTGGAAGAGGTGAACCACGGGACAGAAGGCAGTGACTGCCCTCTGTCCTGTTGACCCTTTCGACCTAATGCTACACGTCCACATTAAAACAAATTCAATATGGCCATGAATGAAAGGAAGCAGCGTGGAGCTGTGAGCTTTGGAGGGAACACAGTAATAACACAAAAGATGACGGCTTGGGATTTTCCATTCAAAACTAACAAAATGTATGCAGACATAAACCAAAAAAAGTCCAGGCGTCTTTAATAAACCTTAGCTCGAAAAATAAAAGCGAAAGAGACACAGACGGACAAAGACAGAGGGAAACAGATTGCAAACAAAGACCTGTGCCCCTGCTGTTAAGCTACGACTCTAGTCTAGAGTGACCCCGGCAAAACTTGCGTTTCCTCTCTCTCTGACGAGAGCATACAGGCCAAGCCAGCACTCAAGCAGCAGAGACCTCATAAAAAAGAGGATTTTATTTCTGTGCCCCATAAACCCAAGCTGCACCCAAGACTCCAGTTCTCAACCAGCAAGAGCAGCTGCTGAGTTCACGTGTGGAGAGTGGGAATATTTTAGTAAAAACGCACACACACACATACGCCCTTTTTCTCATACAAAAGACCTTTATGTCCAAACAGACAGGTCATCGTACTCAAAGTCACAGAGTTCTAAGGCTCGCTGTGATCAGGTTTTATAATGCAATTAGCCTCTTAAGGTACTTTTAACACATGCTTGTTTGATGTGCTGTTAAGTGAATGGAAAAGACCTACCTTCTAACATGATTTTTTATGGCACAAAACAATATTATACTTGATTAAAATAGGTGAACAATTCTTTCACCTAGCAATAGCTCATTAACAGAGGGCTATGGCTGAATTTACTACTAGCTGAATAACCCAGTGTGTCTCATTCAGTTACCTCCCAAGATTCTTATTCTTTAATAACTTCACATTTACTGCTTTCTATTTCTTTACTGATAATTTTGTTTTTTAGCTGGGTTATAATATCTGTGCAGCAGCAGTGATTAAAATGTGAGAGCTTATCAAAACCTAAGATGTCAGCTCCATACAAAAAGACAAGTAAAGACATTTTCTTGATTTTACTGTATTCACCTTTGCATCTTTCACAGCAGGCTCCAGTCTGTTTAACTACCAGAGCACAGTCTTCTGCCACTAGGGGGCACTTCTCCTGCTTACAGTCTGCTTTTCCATTCTGCAGAGGGCACAGAGAGAGAGAGAGAGAGAGAGAGAGAGAGAGAGAGAGAGAGAGAGAGAGAGAGAGAGAGAGAGAGATGCATAGTATGGTCATATTAATAAAAGGAGTATTTTTTTTTTTATTAGGGGAGCTAATAGTCTCAATTGAGAATCTTAACTCATATATCTCCACATATTCTGACCTGCTTATTCACAAACCTGTGTGTGCTGATAAAACAACTCCACTTCAAAGAGAAAAACAGGCCTGAAGAACTGAAATAATAGGGAAGTGGATTTTTAAATTAAATTACAGAGTAGCTAAACAGTGAGACATCAAAAGATCTTCAACCAAATCTGCCTGGTCAGTGTGTCGCTCAACTCGATGACACCTGTGTTGTAACCAACAAAGAAAGAATTAAAAAAGGTACTGAGAGTAAATCTATAGAGAGAAAAGAAAGAGGGGTGAAAAGAGTGGGAATGGTTAAAAGCTAGAATGAGAAATTGAAACATTGAGAGTGACAGAAAGAAAGGGGTGAGTGGTGAGTGGTATTGAGGGAGACAGAAGAGAGAGGGAGATCAAACAAATTCTGAAATAATGGTGGATGAGTGAAAGAACAGAGAGGCTCAAAGAGAGAAAAGAAAGACAGATGGAGAGAAGACGAATTTAGGAGAAAGAAAGAAAGAAAGAAAGTGGAAATCCACAGATGGAAAGACAGACAGTACCAGAGCTAACACCCAGAAAGATGGACAAGAGAAGGAAGAGAGAGTGAGAGAGATCGATAAAGAAAGTAAAATAAAAAGGACGAGAGAACAGACTTAAGACTAACATCCGCAAGATTAAAGTTTAAACCAGACCGTTTTCCATTTGTCTGTCAATCTGAACCAAATATGTTTATGTCAAAATTTTTCCAAGGTCAGAGGAGCAGCTCGCCGACAAATGTCTCAGGCAGCGGATTACAGGCTCAGTCAGAACGGACGGGAACTACCAGTTTACAACACAGCCGGCTACAACCCACCCTCCATTGATTTCCTTTCATAAAGTTAGACTCTACCGTAAGTCAATACAAGGAATTCATTAAGCCATCACGTTGCCTTGGAGAGATGACAGCAGAAGACTAAGGCAGAAACTTGAGAGTCCCTCAGAGACTCATCATCACCCGGTGTCTTTGACACTAACACTGCTTTCTCCCCACCAAAAACCTAGCTGGGCTCAAATCACACACTAATACAGTCTAATCTTGTCAAAGACACACTGTTTGACTTGGGAGCTCGTACATTGAAGTTACTGCCGTTTCCCCTTGACCTTCTTTAGTCTGCGTGAAAGGCTGGGGCCTTCAGCAGACAGATACACACACTCATGTACACACATGGCTTCTAGTACTCACTCTTGCTTCACAATAAAAGCAATTCCAAACAATACACATTCAAACCGTGATAGAGCTGCCTTTTTTCCATTTAGCTCTAGGTCTATAGCCATGGCCAAAAGTTTTGAGAATGACACAAATATTAACCTCTGTTTTTATGATGGCAATTTGCTAAAACTACACAACGTTATGAAGATGATCAGATAAATTGCAATTATTTGCAAAGTCCCATCTTTGCAAGAAATGAACTTAATCCTCCCCCAAAAAAAAAAATTCCACTGAATTTCAACAACAAAAGGACCTGCTGACATCATCTCAGTGATCCTCTTGTTAACACGGGTGAGAGTGTTGAGCAGGACAGGGCTGGAGATCACTCTGTCATGCTGATTGAGTTAGAATAGAAGACTGGATGCTGGATGAATCTTCCTCTGTTAATCATGGTTACCGGAAGGAAACGCGTGGCAGTCACCATTGTTTTGCACAAAAAGGTCTTCACAGGAAGGATACTGCTGCTGGCAAGATTGTACCTAAATCAACCATTTATCAGATCATCAAGGACTTCAAGGAGTTCAGTTTTTGTGAAGGGCTATAGGGAGCCCAAGAAAGTCCATTGGGTGCCAGGACAATCTCTGAAACTTGCTTCAGCTGCGGTACAGAGACACTACCAATGCAGAGTTTGCTCAGGCATGGCAGCAGGCAGGTGTGAGTGCATCTGCACACACAGTGAGGTAAAGACTCTTGGAGGATGGCTTGATGTTAAGAAGGGCAGCAAAGAATCCACTTTTCTCCAAGAAAAACATCAGGTACAGACTGATATTCTGCAAAAGGTAAAAGGACTGGACCGTTGAGGATCAGTAAAGTCATTTCTGGATGAATCCTCTTCCACCGTTTCAGGCATCCGGAAAAGACTGGTCTGAAAGGAAAAGTGTCACCTCTGTGTCATGCCAACAGTGAAGTAACATGATGTTCATGATGGCTCAAGGGATTGGATCCACCATAACCCAGCTATGAATTGCTGAATGGCACTAAAACATTCCTTCATGAGCAACTCTCCCAAATCCATTCAAGAACAGTTTCCAGGAAGGACAAGGCTTTTTCCAGCATGATGGAGCACCATGCCATAAGGCAAAAGTGACAAGTTTTCGGGAAACAAAACCTCCCCAGGAATCGCCCCAGACCTTCATCCCACTGAGAACTTGTGGTCGATCCTCAAGAGACAGGTGGAGAAACAAAAACCAACAAATTGAGACAAACTCCATTACTGAAACTCCCAACTACTGATTATGCAAGAATGGGCTCCATCAGTAAGGATTTGGTCGAGAAGTTGATCGACAGCATGCCGGGGAAAATTGCAGAGGTCTTGAAAAAGAAGAACCAACACTGCAGATATTGACACTTTGCATTAAAACTTAGTGTAATTGTCAATAAAACAGTAAAACAGCCTTGAAACATGAAATACTTGTAATTATACTTCAGTTACCAAAGAAACAAGAACAGTATCTAAAACACTGAAGCAGCAAACTGTGAAAATCAATATCAGGTTGTCTAAAACTTTTGGCCATGGCTGTACAATCTCATCGAAATGGCAAGATTTACTCTCTCCTGGGTGATCTAAGTGACATATTTCAGATCTACAGACCTTGATTGCAGCTTTAATGCAAAAGTTAGAGTTGTGTAAACATTTTGTAGAGTTAGAGTACATTGTCTTTGACATTTATGAACATACATGCATGAACCCAGATTTCCTTCCCAGAATTAGGGCCCAGGTCTGAATTAAAATGTAGTGCCAACGGTAGACCACTGAAGTAACCACTGAAATACAAATATTATTAGTCTAGGCTTTATTTTGCTGCTTAGTCATGGTTATAACTGTATTTCCAGAAGTATCCAGACATCCCTAAATATAGAAATTAGCCATTTTAGGTGGCCCACTACTAACAAAGGGCTTCAGTTGTGAAAATTACACGCTTTCATTTTTTTAAATTGTGAACCCACCGCAGTACAGCATTCAATGCACCACAACAGAATAGTTCCTCTGCATTTAACTCATACACAGTGTATTTGCATGCAGGCAAACATCCAGCAAGCAGCGCTGAAGATGGTACCTTGCTCAAGGATACCACTGGTCTGGGACTCAAGCCTACAACCTTCCTATTATCTGGCCTGGTCCCTAAACACTAGACCGCCATTACATTTTAAAGAAACTGACCACTAGAATTGGACTGACTGAAGCACATGATCTTGAGGTCACCTTGCCCAGTGCCAAGCATCAGCCTTAGGGTGGCATAAAGCTTAAGGCTTTGGGCTGTGGATCAGTGGATTTGGGTTCTCTGGAGTGAAGGACTCCATACTATCTCTGGCAACCGAGTGACTTTTGTGATCAAATAATCAAACAGTGCCAACTTTAGAAAAAAAAAACTTCAGAAAACTCTACATGTCGAACTGTTGCTCTGAAATCCCACAGTACACATGATCAAGCACAAGCTTGTATTTGCCCACCTGTGTTTTTCCCCTCTCAATTATCACTGCTACGTGACATGAAGGGTGGGGACCTTTCCAAGGAGGTCAAAGTTCAGTGAAGATTAAAGCCTTGAAACCTGTCTGGATAAAAAATGTAGTCTGACAGAAGAATCATGGCAAACTTCTTAACAATCAGTGGTCCATTCATTCAGTTACAGAAATATATCATTTCGGATTGGTCTTTTATTTAATGAGAGTCAAGAATACAGTTTAAGCTTTCAAACAGCCCCTGTATTGCAGGAAAGATGACAATATGGCATCATGACATAGTATCCAGACATTTCCCAAAGCAGATCAGTTGGGAATGAGAGAAAAGCATGATTTTTTATCCAGTGTTTTATCTTAATTCAACATTTGCAAAATAAACCAAGAACGTAGAGTAAAAATATATCAGTAGAATTATATACTGGCTTCATCAACTGATATCCAATTTGCTACTATGCAGTATGTAAACTGACTGTTTACCGTCTCTGTACAACTGGTCGAAAAAAATGGTGCTTATCCAAATGGCAGTCAATAAACAGATAACAAAAATCTGTCTCTGTTTTAAACTGAAGTGCATACTTGCCAAAACAAGCCCATAAGTGCATGTTGCTCTTCACTTGCTAAGTCTGAGAGCATTTCTTCACTCATGGCCCCAGAAGTGCCCCTGCTCCTTCGTTCTGACCTTTAACCTTTCACTAAAAAAACACGGTGTCATGACCCAAACACACAAGCAGGGTCAGCCACAAACTCATCAGCCCCAGCTCTTCTCTTCTGGTAAGGTTTACACCAGACAGGAGCACTGCTGTGGGTGCTTGATTGCATTCGTCCAAAAGAGCATTGGGAAGGTCAGCCACCGATGCTGAACAATTAGGATCACAAACGCAAATCCTAAGATACTTGATGGAACTCTGAAGAAGGCAGTTCCACATCCCAGTGCAGTTCTGGCCATTTCGGCACACGGGCTCATATGCAGCTCTTGATGATCATCTTGTATGGTCAGTAGTGATCGCCTGTTTTCTGTTTTACATGCATCAGCTGTAGGTGTTTCTTAAAGTACTGAGAAGAGCGGTCTGTTGCGTTTTGTGTGGGGGGCCGTAAAGACTCATCGCTGGTCACTGACCGAGCGGCTGGACATTAGCAGGCACCATAATGGTCTTCGTGCTCCGCTGTCTCTCAGGAACGAACAGGGGCAGATTAAAGGTAGCCCGTGACCCGCAGCATGAGGCCAGGGGCAGATGAGATAAGGCCAGGGGCAAAACACAGACTGCTATCAGAGGAGTCTATCACACCTCAGGAGACTCCTGAGAG